>CABFWB010000289.1:137991-192603 GCA_902151455.1 Timema bartmani
AAAAAAAAAAAAAAATTGGAAAACTCATAGTGAAAATTATTTACACTCTGACTGTATTATCCAGCCCGGAATGCCGCCACATTAGGCCGGATAGTCATAGATTTTAACAGGATTATTGAAAGTTACTTTTTGTCCCAATCAAGTGTAAGAATGTTGACTTTGATGAACAATCACCAAACATGAAATTCACAGAAATGACTATATTTTAAAATGTGACACAAGTTTCATTAATTTAGTTTAGTTGAGTACGTCAAGCTGTAGCAACTGTTGCTGGAGTGGTGCCGCTGTAGCAACAATTGCAAGTAATGGTGTAGTAAATAGCTTTATTTTAAAATCATTCAAACTTTCAAATAATCAGCGATGTACCGGTAGTCCCAAATTTAACAGTGTCAGATATATTCACTTGTGTTGGGGTCTGTCTTTAATTATGGTTTAAATGAACATCTATAAGGGATGTGCAAAGCCCACTTTTTCAATTCGGAGTGAACTCGAACCAAATATGTGAAATATTCTCGAAGCCAATTTGAAAATTGAATATATATTTGTTGGTTGTTTAACGCTTGAAAGAATATTATAATGTGGTTATTTAAATTACTTTATAAACTATAATTACTTGGAAAATGTTTTATTGCATAATTGTTTGTAATATTTTGTTTCAATCTGATAAATCAAAATATTTTCACAAGATGCAATTCATTTAATCAAGATTTTTTCCAATCAATATTATTTGTAATGTACAAGACATCTCAGAATGGCAGTAATTGAACATAAAGTGAGTATTTTAGCCGTCAATATTTTATTTATCTTCAAAGCAGGATTTTATTTTTTAAGCCAAACCGGGCTGATGAATGTATCAATGTCAAGTCAAAGTTTTGAAGCTTCACACACCTTTACTATCTATTGTAACTTTCAATTACCATTAAATGAAAAGACAACTTCCGTACATCCACATTCAAAGACAAACAAGTCTAATTTCAGGTGAAAGTTATATTTTAGGCCGATAATCAGTCAGAGCGCCGCTCCACACTCAAAACGTGCCAGAGCGTCGCTCCGTTCCAGCTGCATTACGCCACTGAGAATAATACAAATAGTTTATTTAGAGATGGCGGAATTTAATAATTTTTAACAAGATTTTGAAAATGTAATTATTGACAAATTGATGAAAATACTGTTTTGTTATTTAAAATAAATACTGATTTTTTATTTAAAAAGCTCACAATATTGGGAAAAAAGTGTTTTTACTTAATTTAAGATAACTAGTTTCCATCTATATTTACAATACTTTTTAAAAAGTCTGTGATAGTATAAAAACTGAATTTGTTCCTTCCAATTCACTTACTTTAAATTAATGTACTGTATTTCTACAATGTTTTCTATGTTTCCGAGTTATTAGAATTAAATATAATTAAAACATACACGGTAATTATGTAATTTTTGGGGTACATCAGTCCCCTTCTTCAGAAGAATAGAGTAAAACACAGACTGGACTGTAGTAGCATGGCTAGTTTTGTATCATGATGTATCCCGATAATTTCATAATTATTTGTTCTGTAGTGTTTTTAATTGTGAACTTCGAGACCTACAGTTTTCTGGTAAGTGTGTAAGCCTTGGACTTTTATCCTCCTTTCAATGTTTAATTTAATACAGCAGCCTGGCGCTACTTTACCTTTGTATTAAAGAGATAGATGTTAATGTTAAGTGACTGCTAGGATTTTTTTAAATGCGATCACTGTAATAAACAAAAAACATCATAAATTGTCATGAGAAAATGAAAAAAAAAAAGGTCAAGAAAATTAGAAAAATTTCTGGAAAACCCGGAAAAGTCAGGTGATTCTATAATAGAATTTTTGTACCCATTTTTTTATTAAAAAAATAAACCTTGATTATTTTACAGTATTGTACATTTAATCTTTCAAATTATCGTAACAGAGATATATATGTTTAAATTAAATCAAATTAAATAAATCAATCGTGGTTCAATTGTTCTTTAAATTCCATTGGAGTTTTAAATACACATATTTGTTTATACAAAAACTTCCAAAACAATGTTATAAATAAGCTAGTTAAAATATGTTTATCTATGTAAAAACCCAAAATAAGCGCTAACAAAAAAAAATCCAAGTGACCACACTTAAATATCCAGTTTCTACTTAATTTTAAAACATAATAAATAGTAATTTATAAACAAAATTAAATACCGACGAGCTTAATAATTAAATAGTAATTTATAAACAAAATTAAATACATAGGAGCTTAATAATAAGATAAGTTTATTTATTTATTAGTTAATTAATGAGTAAGTTATGGTTCGATTGAAACATCCCTAAAATCTCTTCCGCACACAAAATTGTTGCTGTATTAAGTTAGTTAAACCTAACCTCCTTACCCTTTCACACCAATATCTCCTCGTAACCCCCACCTAATAATACAAATGTCCTCTATCTACCCCAAACAATGTTTAGCCCACCGTACCTGGCTCAACTCAAGGATAGACGACAAAACAGCTATCAAGCTTGGTATGAGCGGTTTTGTATTTGAAGGTATGAATTTAATATTTGGCCTTATATTGTTGGTACAGCCCAAGCAACATCGGTCACTATGAAGAGCTGTGCCACGAGGTCGAACGGAACTCCACAAAGTCTATGAAGCCATCGTTGTTGATGTCGCTGTTACCCAGGATTCGGTCCACAATTGTGGCGAGTGTCTCATCGCTCTCTACACTCACCTGCTCACCCTCACCTGGCTCTGGAACACTCTTAATTCATTAAACTCCAACACACAACAGTATTTCTAAGAGTCCCGCATCCCATACTATACTAAACGTGTTAGTGTGTTCCTTTGGTCCATATACCCTATTTCTTCGATTCTAAGAAGTAATTTTTTTCCAATTTAAAAGTTTATAAAAATGCTGTGCGTCTTAGAATAACAGTACTTTTTCGATCAATGCTCTCGATGGCTAAGATGATATATAAGGGGATGATGAAGATATCGATGGCTCAGAAGAGTCATACTAATATTGATTCAGAAGGAAGAGATAAATAATATACCTTCTCATAAATAAGGTTGCCAGTAAAGTGGATTCTGAAATAAAAATATTTCTTTGACAAGAAAGGATATTTTATCATTTTATTTTTATTTACGTTCTCGGAGTCAAAGCTTTTTTCGGTTGGTAGTACTGAAAAATTAAGGTGTGTTTTACAATGTGTATCTTATAATGGCGTAGCCTTCGAATCGAAGAAACACAGTATTACTCTTTCAAAGGATAATAGCAAATATCAAATTATTACTAAGAAAAACATTTTAAATACTTGGTAAGTAATGGTTAGATAATAAATTATATTGACAAAAAACCAAAGCGACAATAAATAAGCATGTTCCCAACACCACATATCAACATACCGTATCTGTTTAGCACTTTAAAAGATTGAATTAGCTTATTGGGAGCAAGAAAGGTTGGTATTAGGTATGTGCGAAGACTACTGTTTCAATTAGAAGCAAAAACAAATCTAATTTATGAAAAATTCTTGAAGCTGTCTCATCTTTAACACTATCATCATAATTAACTGTTTACGGTCTGTGGCCGGGTCCATTAGTCTTGAAGTTGTTTTGAAGTTAAGATATTTTTGGTTGATTGTTTTTATTCCTTAAAAAAATATTATATTGTGTCCAGTTAGTATCAAAAGATGCAATTCAATTACTTTAGATTCTTTCATCTGAATATTAATTTGTAATTTATTTAACACCTAAAAATGGCAGCAATTGAAAATAAAATGAATATTTTGAGCTGTCAATATTTCAATTGACAAAGCTTCATAACAATTATTGTCAAAGCAGCATTTTTTTTTTCAAAACAAAGTTGGAAGTTTTTAAACTTCTCACACCTATAGATGTGAAAAAAGTATCAATACTTTACTAATATCAATATTGATATTTTCCTTTCAATACTAGTATTTTTTTACTCGATACTTTTACTGATATTAGTACTCACACTCCGGTGTTGAAAGAAACAACTTTTTTGTTATCGTCACACATGCTGGGATTAAATGATTACTAGGGTGGACTGTGGAATGTGTGTACAAATTACACTATTTCTCAAGTCTTACTCATTTTATGCAACTCTAACATTCAATCTCTTTTAGCTCATCATAATTCATAGCTGTTATTTCATATATGTTTATCAATACAGTCGCCTGATCGGGCGTCTATTACCCCTTTATCAATGAGCCCGGTCATCGCAAACTAAACAAAATAAGCTTTCCTAGGGCTCAATGAACTCGGCTAGCTCAAGGGTGCCCCAAGCAGATGAAAAATAAAAGTTTATGCGGGCTTCACTACTAATACTTTTCTTTCAATACTAGTACAGTATCGATATTTTTCTTCTGATACTTTTAATGAGTACAGTATCGATACTTTTAATGAGTACAGTATTGATGCTTTTCTTTCAGTACCACATCCCTACTCACAGCCCTAAAGAGTAGTGACTATAGTCAAATCTTTCCTCATTATGTCCAAGTCTTTTAAAGTTGTGTATTTATTTGATGTGTGGGAGGGGGATACTTAACAAGAGGAGGTATACCTGATCAGTGCCTGGGCGCGGCTGTGTTAGCGGCTGCTTTCTGCTGGGCCCTCACAAACTCTGGATAGTCAATATAACCGTCATTGTTGCCATCGTCCATATTGAGGATCGGATCAATGAGCTGAAGTAGTTCTTCGTCTGAAAATATCTTCTCTCCCTGGGGTGTGGGATTGTTGGGGTCTTGATGACCTTGTTCTAGCATGACAAACACATAGGACATCGTGTGACAACACATCACAACACAAACTCACAACAAATACCATCAAGAGTCAGCCTTTCACTCAATCAATATGAATTCATTCACACATTAAGCAATTAATACCAATTCATTCACACACTCCAAGCTTTAAAGCTATGCCAAGACAAGATGTCACATCACCAGCCAGTATGCTGACAAGACAAGTTGGCACATCACCAGCCAGTATGCTGACAAGATAAGTTGTCACTTCATTACAATCAAAACAAGTTGTCACATAGCTACATTCAAGACAAGTTGTCACATAACTACATCCAATACAAGTTGTCACATCGCCAAACTCAAGACAAGTTGTCACATTAACAGCCAGTATGCTGACAAGGCCTGTTGTCACATTAACAGCCAGTATGTTGAATAGGCCTGTTGTCACATTAACAGACAGTATGCTGACAAGATTGATTGTCACATCACTTCACTCAGGACAAGTTGTCACATTACTAGGATACAGCACCAATTATAAAAATTGTTAACTAACCACATTAAGCACAGTTTTCCAATAGCATGTCCCTTCACTACCTTCAAGAACAATTAAAGAAAATATCAAATATGTTATTTAAAAACTGTGTTAAGACAAGGCTAAATGTAAAAGAGAATACCAGTGCTTGGCATTTTTGCTCAAAATTGGGGCTGAGGTGGGTGGTAGGGGGTTCAATTCCACTACAACCAGAAGACCGAGAACACCAAAAGCAGCTGTATAATGAGGGCATTTCAGCAGATGAACAGTGAATTACAAACCGATTTAAAAATATCAGCTGTTATGCACTACCCATAACAAATAAACATTGAACATGAAGAAAAAATAAAATTCAAGTAATGAATAAAATACTCAAAATTTTTAGGAAACTAAATTGGTGGGGGGGGTCTAATATCCAGGTAAATACGGTAGCTTAGTAACGAGTATCTAAAAATGTTATGTTTTATTATTTGTTTAAATGATGGCCATGTCAATGTGAATGCCAACTATTTGTATACTATGTTCTACCCACGAATGGGCGGAGCTCACCGTGCCAGTGAATGAGTGATTTGATGAGTTCACTGCCGTCCAACTTGTTGTTGTTGTCAGCGTCGTGCATTTTGAAATAATGAAACTGCAACTCTTGTTCTGTCATTTTACTGGTATCCATTGGAACTTCCATGTGCTCCTGGATATGACTGCAGACAAATCACCGCTCTTCAATCACATGAACTACTATATAGAGCGTTCATTAATTTTATATTACCTATAATTACCATATAGCTCTACAAGAAAAACCTCATTTCACTTTATGAGGTAATTGTATTAGCCTATACTTGGAGCAAAAGTACAGGAAAGATGGATAGTCACATGTAAATATATGTTTCTACCCATCTTTCCTGTAACTTATAATGGCCATAGTTTGTTCTCTAAACTTGCAAAATAATTATAGTAGTTAAAGTTAACTCATAATGATTATAAAACGGATAATTGCCTAATGACTTGAAAACATTTAAAACGGTGAAGAAATACTGTATAATAATATAATGTGACTGATATGAAAAAGACCGCAAGGCAGGCCAAGAAAGAGATGGGAGGAGCAAACAACAGAAAGTGTGTGTGTGTGAGAGGAGGAGGAGAATAGAAGCATTAAAAAGAGGAAGCACGATGGAAAAATAGAGAAAGATGGAGGCATTTTACTAAAGTGACCCGGCCACAGGATGGAAACAGTTGATGATGTTATAGGGAAGGAAGCCAATCTGAAAGGCTTGTTAGGTTAGGCCTGTATGGGGACACACTCACTTCTCTCTTCCTAATTCACTTTTCACTTATACAGCTACTCATCATCATCACGAACAGTTTCCAGCCATTGGCCGGGTCTGTTTGGAGCATACTACCTCTCCTCTTTCCTCCACATTTCTCCCTCCAGCCACCTGTCCCTTGGTATTCCTGACCCCCACTTCAATATCCAACATCTTCTTTGGTATCTTCTCCTCTATTATTTTCACGAAGCCGTACTAACTTAATCATGACTTCTCTCTCCTGTTATGCACTGGCCCCTCCTTAACTATTTCTCTCACCCTTTCATTTAATCATTCTATCCATTCCTGTCACTTCTATAGCACTTCTTAGAAATCTCATTTCACAGTCTTGTATTCTGTTTTCATCCTGCTCCTTCACTACCCACGTTTCTGCTGTGTGTGTCAATATTGGTACATCGTACGTCCTGTAGATCGCTCCTCTTCACTTCCTTGGAATATCCCTGCTTCAAATTATACTTCACACACTTCTGATGAAAGCTTCTGCTTGCCTCCTCCCAATGATTTATCTTCTGTTTCTTCCAATTTCCTCTACCAAACTCCCCAGGTGTTTAAAGCATTCCATTATCTTCATATTGCTACGACAGGTACAGCCAGCCGGTAGTGGAAAAATATATGACTTGAGTGAAAAAAAAAAATTACCCAGGTCATGAGCTGTAAACAGTCATGGGTGTAAAAATTATCTTCATAGTATTAAGAAACACACAAATGATGAATGAGTTTTTCCGAAAATTTAAAAATAATAAGTAACTGTGTAGGTGAGTGAAAAGAAGTGTGAAGAGTGAATGAAGAAGGGAAGAAATGAAGAGAGGAATGTATTTGTTCCTGTTTGTACTCTACAGTATCTTAAAATCCCATAAGCAAACAATTATACCAAGACAGTAACTTAATTTACTGCATACAAGTGAAGTAATAATATTGTTGGGTATTTTAATATCATAATTATATACTCACTCTTTTTCCTGCATTACATTAGCTGCGTTAAGAATCTGTTGACCTTGAGGGTGGTGGGCGTGATGTGCCTGAAACAAAGTGAATATCAGCTGCGTTAAGAAATCTGTTGACCTTGAGGGTGGTGGGCGTGATGTGCCTGAAACAAAGTGAATATCAGCTGTGTTAAGAATCTGTTGACCTTGAGGGTGGTGGGCGTGATGTGCCTGAAACAAAGTGGCTTTCATTAATGTCATAATCATAGTCATTACCATCACAAAGACAACAACAAAGATGAGTCAAGCTACTTTGTTTCAGGTACCACGGCCACCACCCTCGTAAGTAGTGGTAGGCCTGGTGGTGGTGGTATTAGCTAATAATAATATTTAAGAAAAGTTGTACTGTACATCAAAAACTCTAATTATTAATTTATTTATTGTTAATATCTCAGTTTTAAACAAGAATAAGGATTTTTCTGCATATACTTTTAATGAGTGAGCAAAAATTTGTTGAAAATATGTGGTTTTAAAATAAAATACAGCTCTAATATTATCTAAATCCATTGCAAATTTAAAAATAAAGGATCAAAAGTCAAAAATTATTTAAATGTCGAGAAAGGAAAGCGAAATGACTTTTAATAAGATTTATTTTAGATACGGAGAAGAACATTTCAGACTGAGCTGTTTGCATCGAGACATGTTGACAAAGATGTGGCAATATAAGTACCTACCTGTTGGTGCTGAAGTGGCACGTGTTGTTGTTGAACAGGCACATGTTGTTGTTGAACAGGTACCTGTTGCTGAATAGGTACCTGCTGCTGAACAGGTACCTGTTGCTGAATAGGTACTTGTTGCTGAACAGGTACTTGTTGCTGAACAGGTATGTGTTGTTGGACAGGCACGTGTTGTTGCTGAACAAAATGAAAAAGTCATATGAGTAAGTGTCGTATTAAGTTGAGTAGATTGTTTTATAAATAGATATGTTAATATATATCTCAGTTGAGAAAAATTCACTCTATGAATGTTAGATATTCTAAGCACAAAGGTGGCGCTAGTGTAGAGTTGATAGAGCCTAGTTATATTGAAGATTGTTATGATAGTTTCAGCTTCTGTTATGGTTATGAAATACCTATCCAAGGTTTCAATGCATGGAATTTATTTGAATAATAATCGTGGAAAATCTCATTTTTGAGATTTCTGAGAAGCAGGACCGGTGTGACAAAATTTGACAGGATGATAAATGAGAGAGTAAGAGAGATAGTAGAAGAAGAGCCAGTGCAGGACAGGAGAGAGAAGGAACGACTAAGGTGGTATGGCTATGTGAGGAGAATGGAGAGGGAAAGATACCCAGGAGGATGTTAGATATGAAGGTAGAGAGGAAGACCAATGGACAGATGGATGAAGGGAGTGAGGAGTGTGGAGGGAGAGAGATGGTGGGAGGAAAGGAGGCGGTGGAGAGCCTTATGTTCCAAAGAGACCCAGCCAGTGGCTGCAAGCTGCTCATGATGATGATGATGATGATGATGATGATGATGATGAATCTCAGAAAATGACAACTTAGTGTGGTCATGTTCCAAGCTACCAACTATTATTGAAATGCCTTTTAATTTGATCCAGGTATGAACATGGGCACCTGCAGGATTTTTTCCCCAGGGAGCGCAAAACGAGAGGTCTAGGGGTATAGAAGTACGGGGGGAGGGGGGGTTCTGGGAAAATTTATTAAATTGAAGCCTCAAAAGACGCTTTTTAAGGCAATCCTTGTCTCCTGAAAATAAGATACAACATAAGAAAAATGTTTCAAAATTCTAATATTTATTCAACCTCAGAATCTCAGGGGGTGCAAATGCCCCCCCTGAGGGCGCCCCTGGGTATACATGATTAAGTATTGTAGGAAGCTTACCTGAACTTGCTGAACTGGAACTTGTTGGTGTCCAGGTACTTGTTGCGGCTATATAAAACACAAAAAGAAAATTATACAAAATATTCTAATGTGTAATATTTACTCCCAATTTACTAATAACCATATTTTGTAAGCCTCAAATATGAAAGAAAAAACCCTTTTGAATAATTCAATGTGTTCAAAATTATTCCCAGGTAGTAGTTACTTTACGAATCTCTAATTTTTCAATACTCGCCTGCTGGTAATGTTGTGGTGGTACGCCTGGTGCCACCCTCTGTGAAGACACGCTGACAGCCAAAATCAGCACTGCTGCCAATCGCTGAAGCAACATATTGCTAAACAAGGAAATTAATAGGCCCCTAAAAGATTATATATATTTCCAGATATCATTTAACTATCTAAAAAAACCTGTTTTGGTGGCCGCATGGTCTAAGTCACCACTCTCGTAATAGACTAGACTGCCAATGATGGGGATGTCGGGGTTTGATACCAGTCGGGTGTACTAAGGGTGGTCTTTTCTAAGTGGGTTTCCACTCTCTCTCCACACAAACGCGGGTACACTTCCTTTAAATGTAACCTTTCTGATCCATAACATATAATTAGTACATATGTGTATAATCCGAACAGGTAGTAACAAGTGGTGCTTAAAAAACCCATTTCAAATCAGGTTTTTAGTCCACGGTACTAAAACCGTAATATCTTTGTTCTTTGCTCTTTCCTGCAGTTATTTTTTGTAGCAAAAAATCAAACCTTTCTGCTTTCCAATAGCGTCATGAACATACTAATTCCTAAGGCTAGCGTATCTAAAACTGCTTCCACTACTCCATAATCCTTCTGTATCGGCAGTGTTAGCATACGTAATTACTCCCCGAGTTACCAAATGTTCAGTGCAAAGTGAGCCATGTTCTGATCAATTCAGCTTCAACGGAACTCTTATCCCATTATTGTGAAACAATGCTAACTTCATTAAACCCCTTCAGGGCTTTATTTCTTCTTGATGGGCTAAATAGGGATGATGGTGGAGGGGCTTCTGGAATTTTATGTTAGGCAACATTGTAGATATTCTTTTACAAACTTGGGTGACCTGGTGGTCTAGGGGTAAGGTGTCAGACTTCTGTGCTGGGGGTCTAGGGTTCAATCCTTGGTCCCGGCACAGATTTATCTGATTGCCAACCCCTTCTTTCACCTCTGATAAGACGTGTATTAATGACAACTTGTGAATGTGTGGAATGCCAGGCCTCCACCGTGGTTCGGATCCCACGTTAAACTGTAGGTCCTCCATTTCCTCTCACAATCACCCTACCATTACACATTAGCGTAAGTGCGTATAACCCGAACGGGTAGTAAGACGTGGTGCTAATAATAATAATGATAATGATAATAGTAGTAATAATAATAATAATAATAATAATAATAATAATAATAATACAAACTTAGTGAAACCAACCCAACCCATTTGATCAGTAGTTTACCAATCAATAAAATTTAATATATTCTAGCCCTATGTTTATCTCTGGGATTAGTGTGTAATATTTTGACTACATTAGCGAAAATTAAATGTTCTAGTTTTTTTTTAGCACAGTGTCTTACTATCCGTTTGAGTTGTGCTTGGTGTTTTTATTGAAAAAAAAATGAATTAACAGTAGAGATGTGATTCTTACCTACACCAATCAATATATCCCACCACCAGCCTTATTTTACTGTGAAACTCTCCGTATGTTATATTATTTGCCTTGGCTCTTAAAAAAACTTATTTAATAGTAGAGTAGGTGATAAAATCAATTGATAAAACTATATATTTAAAATTAAATAAGTATTAATTACAAATATTCTTGATAGAAACCCATATGGAGTCTCTTAGTATACACTAACCTATAAAATGTGAACACTTTAGTGTAAATATGTGGTCCACTTTCAATATCCATATGGGTTTATCAAATCAAATGACTATCATTGGGCTAGACTCTTTAATAAATTAAAACTATTTAATCAAGATTACAAAACTAAATTAAAACATGTATCCTTTATACCTACCTTGTATGCTTTATTTGTATTAATATATTATTAAGTGTGATTAATGAGCAAATAGCATTAATTATTAAAAGTGAAAAATACTACTCCTGCATCCACGTGTGCGAAAGTCATTTGTTATTGTTATTTTGTCATCAGCGAGCTCTAGTTCACGGCTTGTCACACACAACACGTACCAAATTCAAAATATCCCGGATAATAGGGTTCAAATTGTTACGCAGGCCACTATACTTTTGCCTTCAGTGACATCAGTCAACAATTATATTGTATTGTACGGTGCAAGGGGGGAATCTACAACTGTTGTTTAGAATGACAAATTTTGTGTGCCGATAGAGTTTTCACAAAATAACCCCAATTATAATATGGAAGTATACCTGTTAGGTCTGCTAGTAGCCTTTTCTGTGAGATATATCAATTCATAATTAAGGTCTTTATCAAAAAGGTTCCTAATACAAATAAATAATTGTATCAGCTATTTCTACACACAACTCTTTTATCTTACTTAATTAAGTATTTTTTAAAATTATTTATAACACATTTACTATTAAAATTGAAATAACAAAGAAAAATTAACATAGGTGTAAAAATATTAAAAATCAATGGTATATCAGTATTCAAATAAGAAAAACTTTGTTTAGCATGTTGGTCAGATTTGTGTTTTCAAACAAATACATATATTTTAATAGTTCTGTTCGCGTCGCCTGTAACAAGCAGCTCTACCTGTAATTCACTGTTTTCTGAAGGCTGTTCGCTTATACCTCAGGGAAAACAGCCTATTCCATCTTCTTCTAGCTTACGCTAAGCTGTACTAGTCATAGTTGTAGAATTGTTCCCACTTCCCAATAGTCGACACAAACTAAATTAATACAAATAAGAAATAAACCGATGAAAGAAACATTCCTTACAATACACACCAACTTTTGCTAATGATTTAATTCCTCAAAAGGCTTTGTTATAATTAATAAATGTAAGTTTTTAACACTAGTTCGTATTCCCTAATTACTATTATAAAAATAACCTTGGATGGTCCCCTAAATAACACCTTTAAACTAATTTTGACTAATCAAGTGAATTTTAGTGGGAATTGTTATTTGAAACATTTTAAAGAAAACTAATGTATATGTGTTTTTCCGATGTTTTTATTGATTTGATTAACTATAAGTTCTAACAAAGTAATCATCCTAAGAGATTTCTCTAAAGCTAATACCTGAGTGGTTGACAGTGACAGTGAGAATTCCCATTAATGGAATCTGGAATGGGACATCCCACTTCATCGGAGGTACCTAGGCTCTCTAGTTTACCGTTTGCTGAGCTAGAAAGTCTTTATCTTTGGTAAAACACCCATTGCGATAGTCTGCAAAACGTCTTGTGCCCACTGTGGGAAAGTCACCCGGTCCCGAGGATTACCTAACTCACCGCACTCATACCCTCGATTGTTCAGGCCAGCAACCCCTGTCAGTCAATGACCAGACCTTATTGGGTTGGTAGTAACTATACAGATGAGCGTGCAAAGATTTCAATGTTATCATATACTTGCTTCCAAATGGCTCTAGGTGTCACTCTCGTGTCAGAACGGCCTTCTACTGACGGTGTTTTAAAAAAAAAATGATTCCCATTCTTCTTCCTTGCAATTACGGGTAGATTACCTCTAAAATGCTTCCTTCCTCATCTCTATCCCATTAGATTAAATCCTATATGCTAACAGGTAGATACGAGTATGACAAATTGCAAAACAATTTTTATGTCCATTCATTCTTGTTATATGTTCAATGCAGCGAATCTCTCACCATGTCTGTGGAAGAAGAACAGCTCTTGGCGGACACCTCCGATGCTGGTCCTGGTTTGGAGTACATGTTATACGTCACTATGGAGGAGCTACACGACAAACTTAACTTGCTGAACTACGATGTGGAGTTTGTCCGAGACTTGAAGATGAAACCGCTAAGCAGGTAAGTTTGCATTTTACCAGTCTCATAAACATTGCTTTGCTTGTGTTAGACCAGGCTGGATAACTTAACTTGTAGGCCTACCTGTTAGTTTTAGAACAAGCTTGGGAAAACCTTATACCAGCTCATCAAACAATACCTTTCCTGTAAAGATTGTCTAATTCATCACCATCGTTTTTTCAAACCTATTCTGACTGTGCTTAATTTATCAGCCTTTAAAAAAAAATAGTATCCATTGCCTTTTATCTATGTAGTCAGTCTAACCAGTTTCCTCTTCTCTTCATAGTGGTGGAATGGGATAATAAGTGGAGAAGTGGAGGGTTATTGATTTCATGGTGCTAGCCAAATTCCCGACGGTCCTACGACCACACTACACCACATCTACATCCCCACCCCCTCTCTACCTCTCTTTACCCCTACTCACCACATGCACACACAACTTCCTTTTTTAATCATTCATTAGGTTGTGTCTAGTGGCGAGATGACGATGCAGGTCCATACTCCTTCCCTCCAGTTTCATGAAAGCTTCTATGAAACCTCCAGATTATCCCCCTCCTCCCGTTTCTTCCTCTCCTTCCCTTCTCCCCTACTCACCACAAGCTAACAACTAGACGTCCCAACAGTATTGAGTATTTATAAAAATTGCATATAACACTAAATGGTTTTTATATTCACATTTTGACTATCTTGCATAATTTAAAAGAGTAAAAAAAAATCGATTATTAATTCATAAAAGATTTTTCCATAGTATACTTAATTTATTTAGGTAATGATTAAGCCTAGATTTAAATGGCTCTTGTTTGATTAAAGTGATAAATTTAGGATTGGGATTCTTGAGTCCTTGAATCCTCAAGGATATTCAAAATTCAATAAAATATTGGATCAAAGACTCAGATAATTTAAAAAAAAAATGTTTTTCCAATTTTGAAATGTAATTTGTTTTATAGCTTCAATATACCTTATTGGTGTTTCAGACTCATAATAATTAGGCTACACAACAAATCTTACAACCAGACCCCAGACCAGTAATTTTAGCACTTAACTGAATGTTTTAGCAAAAAATATTAACATATAATTACTATATTACTATGTTCTATCATTCTATTACTGTACGCTATATTTTTATTTCCTATTCTGTTAAATTAATCATTTTCCCCAAGATTCAGATTCAAATTCAAGATTCAGGATTCATAGATAAAATAAAAATTCTGATTCAAGATTCAAATTTTGTAAAATATTTGATTCTATCCACCTCTAGATAAAATATAGCTTTGGACATGGCTAATCATCTGTAGTGCACAATGAATATTGATATCTAAGGGTGTGCGAAGTTTTGAAACAAACATCTACTTTTACTTCACTTCGATAAAACAAATCTGGCTTTAACAATTACGAAGCTTCACCAATAAAAATATTGACTGATAAAATAATCCATTTATGGTCATTTATTGTCATTTTGAGTTGTCATATATTCCACAAATCAATATTCTTACGGAAAAAATCTGAAGTATAAATGAATATTAAGTGGTGATAATACATACATACCTAATCACGTCATTTCCTTACAGGGTAGGTAAGAAACTGTGTATATAGCTCAAAAAACAACTTCATACTTAATCCATCCACATTAACTTTCTCCACACTTCCCTTTGCAGACTCCCTTCACATCAACAACATCCATCTATCAGAATAGAACAAAAGATTGCAATCAAATTGTGCAATAAAACTTATTTCAAGTAATTTTAGTTTATAGGGTTAGCTACAATGTAATATTTTTTTCAAGCCTAAAAAAACTCGCAAAAAACATTTAAACTTTGATTCTGCTTCGAGAATATTTCATATATTTTAATAGAGTTTGCTTCGAATTGAAAAAGTGGACTTGGCACACCCCTTACTGATTTCATGGCACTTGCACTTCACTTTGAGTATTTTTTTTTTACCAAACCAGTGTTTATCAAGTATTATGCCTCTAATGGTTAATAATCAAGTCTGCTCACACCTAGCTCTGTGTGGTCTGTTATCGTTTGTGTTTTAGGCTGTACTTTGTGATTCCCACTAACCCAGGAGAACAATTCTACTTGTTTACTTCTCTGGCCGCATGGCTGATCCGCAAGACAAATCGACAGTTGGAGCAACCGCAGGAGTATGACGACCCAAACTCCACAATAGCGAGCATCCTCGACAACCTCCGAGCAACTGTGAGTTACATTGCACCAGGGACCTTGTGTTCCATGAAATACAAAGAGTCACCATCCATAGACGAAACTCTTGCGATCATAATGTTTTGTTGCAGGGAACCAGCGTGAACTTCCCTCCTAACAAGCTTAAGCAAGGATGTGGACAACAAGCAGTGTTTGTACTAGACAGGCTGGCCGATGCTGCCCTCAAGAGCACTAGTTTCCTGTGGCACAAGTGAGTTATCTCTGTGGCACAAGTAAGTTATCTCGCCACTAGAGGAAGAGGTGTAGTATAAGATTATGGCCTGTATTGTTGCAGACCAGAGCCTCCAGTGGAGCTAGACCACGAAGAAGATGTCCCGGTGGAAGATGAGTCAGAACTATTACTGGAGAGAGTTGAGGAGGACATGGCTGCCGAAGGCTCTGATGATGAGGAGGAGACGCTCCTACGCATAGAGGACCTGGCCATCCAGGTAGAACACACTCGATACATATGTCAGGGATAAAGTCACTTACTTTCTCGAGTTACTCACAGTTATTATATTTTTATGTATAAACTAGCGTCCCTGCGCCCTTCCTCGTCAAGCCAATTTGTAACAAAGTGTCAAGATTATATTATGCATGGTAGAGAGGTATTTTGTCACAGACATAGCTGTTAGCACAGTGTGGTCCTGCCCAGCCTACTAACAGGGTAGGTAATAATTTTTATGATTTCAGAATATTGAATCCCAGAAACCAGATGAAATCTTGGAGTCAAATACAAATTTTGATAATTGGAAACTTGAGCTTGAAAGAGTGATACCTCAACTCAAGGTCACTGTCAAAACAGGTTTGCATTCGTTTCTCTTTATTGACGGGATTTTCAACATTTGAACACGTTGAGTGTTTAGACCGAATCCACTATTTTACAAATCTAAATCTCAAATACGATTCTTCATTTTACTTCAAAATCCCAAATATATAACTTGAATTAGAACCTTATAAAAAGCTATGAATATAAGACCAAATAGTACTATAATAAAATAATAGAAAGTAGAAATAGTAACTGAATATTAGTTTTTTTCCCTAAAACTCTTTCATTATAACATTCATACATTTAGTTGCGTTAGCTGAGTATTAAATTACTGGTTTGGGTTCTGATTACGTTTTTATTATAATTATGTTAGGGATGAACCACCAATAAGCAGCATTACAGGCATAAAATAAATTCCAATTAAAGATTTTGAATAAAAACCTTTATTTTCATTTTTATAATCTCAAATTTGATATTTTCTGGAATCTTTGAATCTTAAATATCCTTGAGGAGTTGAGGGATTTGAGGACTCTAACTGATTGTGTCATTATCGCAGACTCTCGTGACTGGAGGTCGAGGCTGGACCAGATGCAGCAACATCGTGAGGGGATAGATGGGGCCCTCGTCACCGCGCGAGCTCAGCTTGATAAGCTTCATACAGATATCAGCCAAACTCTGGAGAAAATGAACAGTAGAGAGAAATATCTCAACACACAGCTGGAGACATACCTGGTCCAATACAGGAGTCTACAGGTAAACCGGTAACATTTAAGAGTGGTAATAATTTAACATAGATTGAGAATTTCAGTTATCATTATTTGTATTGGTGAAGACGGAATTATTTTTTTGGAACGAAGTTGAAGATGATATTTTTTTCAAAGCCAAGTTGAAGCTTCACACACACCCCTATTTGTAATAATAATATTTAGCACTGCTTCTTACTACCCTTTCAGGTTGTATACTTAAGTATTAATTACGCTAATGGGTTAGGAATTGAGAAGGTTGCATTTAGAGGAAGTGAACCCAAATTTGCATGAAGGGAGAGTGGAAAATCATTTAGGGAAAACCGCCCCCCAGTTCACCTGACCGAGATTTGAACCTCGATCTCCCCCTCCTGGGCAATCTACCCTATTTGTAGTTTTCCCAAATGGCCAATAGAGTATTGATATCCAGGGATATGGAAACAAGCTTTATCAAGAAGGGTAAGGCATAGAAGGATTGTTAAAGTGTAATTACATCACCATAACCTCTCCTTTAATTGTAAGTGCCGGCAGGTGTCCGGAGGAAGGTCACTTTTAATGCTAGATTATGGTCCATGTAATAACGTGGAGTATCATATTCTGCTCTTGGTCAGGATGACTTCTCCAGGGTAAGCACTCAATACCGTCAAGTGAGCGGGGGCGTCACGGAGAGGTCCCGGACATTGGCGCATGTCACCGAAGAGTTGGAGTCTATCAAACAAGAGATGGAAGAGTGGGGGACAAGTATGACGGACAGGAGTGAGTAATAGCACAGAGGTGCACAGAGGAGCGTATGCAACTTTGTCAAACTTTGTTCATTTTTGAAAGGTAGTTTATATCGAGCTACGACGGCTCTCTCTTCAAATTCTTTGAGGGTCATTTTGTTTTGTTCAAGTATCTCCTACCTTTCCACTTAACTTCCCCAAGCGCAATGATCAATGTTGTCCAACCAATTGGAAATGTAGCCTTATCTAAATCACGCTACAAGAAAAATCTCCTTGGAGTATGACGAAGTAAGGACAGTTGACAAGATTATTCTTAAGAGGTAAGGCGATATTTCTTGTAACGTGATTTAGAAAACACTACAGAAAGAAGAGATTCTGTCTCAGGGATGAGTACATGATACACAAGGCACTATATTCTTATTGTCTTGTCCCAAGGGCAAGTACACGATACATAAGGCACTATATTCTCATTGTCCTGTCCCAGGGGCAAGTACATGATACATAAGACATTATATTCTCATTGTCCTGTCCCAGGGGCAAGTACATGATACATAAGGCACTATATTCTCATTGTCCTGTCCCAGGGGCAAGTACATGATACATAAGACATTATATTCTCATTGTTCTGTCCCAGGGGCAAGTACATGATACATAAGGCACTATATTCTCATTGTCCTGTCCCAGGGGCATGTACATGATACACAAGGCAATATGTTCTCATTGTATTCTTGACCCAGTGACATAATAGTACATAATATGTGAAGCTATATCAATCACTCCTGGTTGTGTATTTTTATCATTCAAGTGGTTTGCCTGAGATAATAAAATCACATTATCTACACATGCAATAAAAGACTTTGTGCTCCCACTTGACTCCATATCTCTACTTGTTGGACACATCACTCGGCACTTGGCATGTTTCAACAACATCGCAGGACTTTTCAAAATGTTTTTACTAACTCTAATCACATATTAATTGATAGATCCTTGGTTTCATGCCTTTTGGTGTTACAAGATTATCCCGCTATATTATTATTATTATTATTATTATTATTATTATTATTGGTAATTTTTTGGCTAAGTTTGTGTCTAAGTCCATCTTATATGTTTTTAAAATTCAGTCTTTGACAAATCAAACAAAAAAAAATCTCTGTTCCGTCCCACTTAGCGACCTGGAAAACAGGGAAAATATCAGGGAATTTGGTTGGTCAGGGGAAAGTCATGAAAAAGTAATGGAATTTTATTAAAGTTCTAGAATCTTTACTTACTCATTAAATATGCAACTTTTATTTACAAATGTCAAAAAATATATATATATATGTCCAGTAAATACATATTGTGAATCTATATAACTCAGTTGAGCATACCAATCTCAATTCTCAAGGTTAACTTGTGATTTTTGTGTTGTATTTCCACCCCTATCTCATGCATCTTTAGCCAAAGCTGAGTCATGACTATGTGCATGCACAAGAATTCGATTATGTTACAGGAAGAAGGAACTATTGTGAAGCTATCTTTTAATGTCTTCTAATGATCTCACTGAAATCTAGCTATTCAAATGTGCATCGCTTTACTCTGAAATCCTTTACCCCTTTCATAGCTTGACACAATTTCAGAATGTGTTTGTGTGCAAGATAATTATTACATTAATAAAATAATTGGTAATACAGTAGAGCATCAATAATTCTGACTAAATGGAGATCGACCCTGTTTGGATTATCGATTTGTCCGGATTTTCGAAAATGCAGTCCCTATATCAAGAATAAAAAAATAAGCATCGACAGGATACTTATGAAAACTCAGTGTCATGGTAGAAAGATTTTCACTTTATTCAAACAATTAACTACACATTGTTTGTTTGTCGCTAAATATCACAAATTCTGAAGGAATATAATTAGGCAAAAATCTAACAAATTAAAAAAGTCTACAATTTTTTGTTAAAGAAGGATTAAGATATTTTTTTTTGTGGCCATGTCACTGTGGTTATTTTTATAAATAACATTTTTTCTTGGCGATCAGGATTTTTGATGTTCAAATTATTGACGCTCTACTGGATACTTAATAAAGAGTGGTTGAAAAAAACCCACATTGGCTCTGAAAAATCTGGAAAAGTCAGATAATTTAAAAATATAGTTTTGCTGGACACCCGTGGTTGGTAGGCAGTCAGTATAAGGAACGAGATGAAGTTAAAATAAGGTGTTTGCTCACTAGGTCTTAGTACCCATTAGGGTAATGTGCACACATTAATTGCGCTAATGGAATAGGAATGACGACGGTACAATGTCTGGTCACAATCTATCAGGACCCCCAATGAAGTTTGTTGGGTTTATTTCAGCTCCATTGGTGAATGTCAAGAAGTGTCTAAGTAGGATGAAGGAGGAAGTGAAACTGATGGATGTCCGGGTTGGAGTCCTCGAACACTCGTTACTCCAGGCCAGACTGAAGGACAAGAGTCAGTTCCAACAGGACATTAGCGGATTACTACAGCCGTTGGATTAGATCAATTGCACTTTAACGTCACTGGGTTGTTATTTTAACCATCAGCACACTCCTGTATATTTGTTGGGAAACTTGCATGGACAATTGACCGACCGCTCAGGTAATCGAGTGTTTTTGTTTTTTGTCATTGCGTCTCACTACTTGTTCAAGTTATACACCTATATACTAATTATGCTAATGTGCTTCCCGCTTTGGTCGTCGAAAGATCCAAGGTGTCACTCTCGTTATAGACTGACCGCCAGTGACGGGGAGATCAGGGCTTGAATCCTGGTCGGTTGTGCTGAGGGTGGTTATTCATAAAGGGTTTTACACTCTCCCTCTAACCAAATTTGGGTACACTTCCTCAAAATTCAACCTTCCTCATCTTTAACAAATATGTCATAACAGTCATAAGATGATATTTTGGTCATGAATGTAATTAAATAGGGATGGGGATGGATAAGAATTCTTTCTTCCTCTCTCTCTCTCTCTTTTTATTATGAATTTTAATGTATAGTAGAGGCCTGCCGTCAGGTGGTGAAGCTTGGCTCCAAACGGCCAAACAGGCTTTCACCCCCTTTTCATGGGTGGGGAAAGTGAGCAGCCCAGTGCTACTGGGTCCTTCCTGCCCCATGTAGAAAATAGTAGGTTAACTGTGCTAGGGAGGGCGAGCCCGTTCCCCTTCAGCGGCGTGCGTCCTCCATTCCAGACCGAACATCTTTCCCGCCAAGCGTCACCACATACCGGCCGGCTTCTGTTGTTTTAATTTTATGGAAGGGGTGTCATCATCATCATGAACTGTTTCGAGCCTGTGGCCAGGTTTGTTAAGTAAAATGCCTCCATCTCCCTCTGTCCTTCCTACTGTACTCTCTCCCACTCTGCTCCTCTCACTTGCACACTTGCTGCTATCTGTTTCTTCCATTTCTTTCTTGGTTTCCCTTGCAGTCTTCTCCCTACATCCTTCATATTCATTAATCTTCTTGGAATCCTCTACTATCTCATGAACCCCAACTTTAAACCTTACATATTCAATCCTAATCCTATCTTTACTGGTGACAGCTAGAAGAAGGGGGGTAACTTTCTTAAAGTCTCAATATCATCCTAAAGTAAATTCAAATGAAACTACTAGTTTAGTTTCATGGTTTAGTTGAAGACGGAATTTATCATCAATGTCATGGGTCAGTCCAATTCTTGGTAGAGTTCTGTAAAGACTATGATACCAGGGATATCAGGCTATTGTTAAATGATTTGTGTGTTTTGTAGAGTACTGGAGCTCTACTCGGTAATCTACGGTATCGGCACAGTTTCTTGCGATCACAAAGAAGAAAACTCAGGAATCTAGAACGTGTTGTTTAAGAAGGGCAGAAGTAACAAGTTAACACATTAAATAGTGAAGTGATGGTGATTATTTGTTACTATTTGGTATAAACTTTTGATCTCATAGTTTTATGTTATCTAACTATTCTATCTAGTCAGATTTTTTTTTTAGCACCTGTTCGGGTTATATGTCTCAGATATTTTAATGTGTTAGTTGTGTTGTAAATATTTCATCTGTATATTGTTTGATAAATAATAAACACCCCTGAGTACTTTATTTGATTTGATAATTTATTATATTTGGAAGAAGGTACAGGAAAAGTGGATAGAAACATATAAAAGGGAACAAAAACAAAATGTCTTTTACAGTGAAAAAGAACACACTTTACATTGCTGCCGCTGGACAAAGAGGTAATGGCTGTCTATCGAAGAAAATTGATTGTTACTGCCCAATCTCCTGAACTAGGTTTCATTTTATCGGAACTCATCAGGAGGGATTGATTTGATAAATTGATAAAGTACTTCATTATTCGAGTAAGAACTCGGTTTATGTCATGGGGTAGCTACTATACATTTGCCGCTGCTGCAACATAATGATTCCTTAGGGTGCAGCACCTGATGTGCCATAATGATCTATTAGATGCGCCGTTGTACCTTGCTTTGTCGCTACGAAAATATGGGAAAATGTAAAATAAAGTCCAAGAATTTCTCTTTAAGATATTCTTGGTATAAATAATATTGATTTAATGTCTCTACAGTTACTTTTTAATCACCAAAGTCTATTTTAAATATATCCTCTACTAAGGGTTTAATAAGTCATGGACAGAGAATGTTTCATGCCAAAGGTGCTGCAAAACATCATGCTCTGGTAAAAATATCAGAAACATTGGTCTATAATTTAGACCAGGCGTGTTGAATTCGTTTGATCAAGAGGACCACATTGAAAACAGAAAATACTGAGGGGGCCGCATTAATCTTAAGACTTACTCTCTAATTTTTCCCAGAAATTTGAAACTTTTATTTGTAACAAGAGAGAGTAAGTGTTAGGTTTTAAATCTTGAGTTGAAGTCCCTTTCTTTGTCGGTGACAAATCCGTGTCTGTAAGCTTTCTTTGTCGGTGACAAATCCGTGTCTGTAAGCCTTGATCTCTCGAGTGATTTAAAAAAAAAAACTATTCACACACCAAGACGTTCTGCCAAACATTGCACACAGGGCTTGATAAAGGAATTCAAGGGCTGGGGGCCACTTTAAAAACGTGTGCACCCACAGCCTTTTTTTTATAATTTGTGATAAGTAAAAAAAGTATTTAAATTTGAATTAACAGAAAGAAGGGCATAAAATGCAATTTTTAAAAAGAGATTTCAAAAGTTAGAACCTTTAATAACTGATGAGAACCTTATTTAATTTAAAAACATATTGTTTCCAATTATTGTTCCAATTCTAATTGAATTTATCTTAGAGGTTACTGTACCGGTTTTGGCGCCTTAAAAATAGTTGTTAATTCCAGCCATTGATTCCGGTCCAACTCCGTGGACTTAAGACAACGTTGGTCTATGCTCGCTTGAATTTACATCCATTACTGTTTCCAATTTTTTATTCAAGCCATATATTTCCCACTATCGGCTGGTTAGGCCTGTTGTAGCTTCATATGCCTTATAATCTAGGACATGCACAATAACCAGCTCCCAGCCATTAATACATAACTGTGAAAGGGTAAACCCACATTTCACCATGATAGGAATCGAACCCGGGACCCTTAGCTCGGTAGACAGACACGCCACCGATTGAGCTCAGGCGTCGGTTAGGGGTACCTCTAAAGCAGGGGTTCTTTAAACCTCTTTGTGATTACAGATACACTACATAAACTCATATCCCCTTCACCAGACTTTTAAAATAATAATCATCATCATAATCTCCAGTCCTATTAGGTACACGTGGATATTTAGGAACAAAACAGCTGAAAGAAAATAATAAGGATCTCATCTTATTTATTTATAGAAAAATGGCAAATCACAAATACACAATCCTTAGTGATAACGGTGATAATTTATTATAATCTAACAACTTTTTTTTTTTGTTCAAAGAACTAGTCCCATACCCCTGTTACAGTTGAAACTCTTTAGTTCGGCACCCTTGATACACAACAAGTACCTGACTACAAAAATTGCTGTACCGCAGAGTTTGATTCCTAAGAAACCTAGGTCATATTCCTCTACATACTTAATTGCTTTGTCATACAAGCAGGGGCGTATTTACGACTCTGCCGCCCACCTTTCCTACCTTAATTTACCCCCTTCTAAATCCTCGTCTCCCCCCTACCACTCTTCATGGACCGAAACACATATACCATATACATAAGTGCTATCTGTGGAGTAACAGAAAAAGAAATGCTTACATTATTTATTATAGTGAGGTTTTAAATACAGTAAGAATCTAAGCAAAGATTTAAAAATTTAAATAAATACTCTTACACTATCACATCACACAAATCTAACAATATAAAGTTTGTATTAGTAGACTGTAGAACATGTTACTACCAATAGACTATTGTAGGACACCTACACAATCAGTCAGACTGTTACTCCTAAGTCTTAGGACTGACATTATGCATAAGTATTTACAACGAGACCGAGACCGTACACGGCCAGTCTTAGTGTAATTATTTTTATCAGTCTCAGCTCCTGTGTGCAACATGTGACAACATGGATGATAAGAAAAAGTCGTGTGTAGTTTATGTTTGCTTCTGAGACTGAAGGAAATAGCACCGATCGCGCGCACAAGGTAAGTCCTACTGTCAGTCTCTTCAACAACTTGCAAGACTGATGGACTGATACCGCTGTGATCAGAAAATTCGGATCAATCAGTATTTTCATAAGTCCGTGCATCAGTCCATCAGTACTGCCCCTACACGATCAGTTAGACTGTCAGTATTAATTATTGCTTTATTAGACAGTCTGACTGATCGTGTAGGGGCCCTATTATCATGTACACAAAAATAAAATAGTGTATAATATATTTCGCCTTGATTTCTGCTGAGTGAACTGGTCGATAATGCCAGACAAATCCATTTTCTCCAAAAAGTGACCTTCAATTGAGACAAGTGCCAGTGAATTAGGGTGAGTCTCCGTCATGTTTGTAGGTAGCTAATTTTTTACTCTTCTCAGCCACGAGAAGGTACAGTACGTTCTGCTGTTCAGTTATAATCTAGAACACATGTGAACATTCAGAGGGCAATGTCAACATTTGGGTAGCTCACCTGTAGTTCCTCTTTTCGTATAAACTGACACAACTCAAGAGTGCTTAGTTTCTTCTCAAATCTAGTGTTTGTTAAAAGATGAGCCTTTAAGTCCACTAACTCTTCAACTAGTGTATCGTCAGTGTATGCACAGGCACACTTGTAACACAACAGTGACACTATTGCATCGAAGCGCTAATGAAGAAGTGGGTTTATCCACCCTTTAGTTCGCACTCTTGTCTCCTACACTACTGCCTATATTATTCTGCCATGCCACCCTGTTGTTAATAAGTAATAAGTAATGACTACTGATCTTGAGGCAGTGTGGAGGGGATAAAGCGGGTAGCAGGAGAAGGTATGAATGAGTCATCACTTCTAATCCTTCCAACATATAATTATGTCATCCTCGCCACTAACTTAAATGCAGAAAGAAAACGGCGTATCACAAAAATCACACACACACACACACACACACACACACTGAAGCCATAAAATTATTTTACCTGGCAGAAAATAAAAACATATAAATTATATATTTTTTCGCTATACAAAATCTGCCGCTGTAGGCACGTGCCTACGAAGCCTATGCGTAAATCCGCCCCTGCATACAAGGTATAATAGAGCTTCAAACCGGAAACTTGGATGACATAATCAAGGGCTAAAATACAGCCAAATATAAAACAAAACCAGAATTTAGACCCAAAAGACTCCACTGCAGGTGTAAACAACTTTTAGTGCCTTTGTACTGCTAATAGCGCCGTCCTAGTGGCCGCCTCTTCAAACTAATGGCGGCAGATTAAAAACGTGCTGGGCCAAAGAGTTTCGATTGTTTCTGGTTCCCATACCCCCCAAGAGGTTTGGATGGCCCTACATAAGAACTTCTGATTTATAGGGTCTGCACATAATCATGGGTAAGGGCTATCCTTAAATTACTAAAGAGCTTTCGGGAGGGGGATTAAGTAAAGGTTTTTTTTATCAATGTTTATAGTGAGACAAAATCTAAAAAAGAAAAAAAAAATTCTGAAATGTTTTATTTTCATTAAGTGACTAACCTCTTTTTAGTCACTAATGTTCACTGTTTTATAGGAATATTATTAAAATTACACACTTTATTACCAGTCCTTATGTCTAAAAATTATTAAACATTAAAAATAATCTAATTTACAAAATCATAAAAAAAACTAGGTTAGATAGAGGGGGAAGGAAGGGGAGACATAAAATCTTATGATCACTTACATCGGGGGAGGGGTGGGAGTAAAAAATCATGTAAAAAAAGCCTTACGCCTTACATAATATAAGGATGGCCCCGGGCGTAGGACCCTAAGTTTGATATGCCTGGTGTAGAGGATAGACCGCTTTAGTTTGATGAGCTGTTATTGTCCGAGGATGCCCAAAATTGACCCTGGCTATTTATATAATCCCGCGAAAAGAGGTGAATAATCACACCATGGCATTGAGTCCAACAAGATAATGGCTTGATAAGAACTACTTAAGAAATGAAAAGTTTTTTTTAAAAGTAATATTCAGTTGATTGTTCTTTTATCAAGAGCTATTGATAACTTAAAGATGTGCAGATTCATCAAGTCAAAGGTAAACAACTCGTCAAAGATCCGCGAGGCGAGCAGACGGACAGATGTTACTTGAGGTGAGAACTACATTTATTAAGCATAAAAACAAAGTACCTTTGTTAGTGAACTAAATCAAACTTTCTCAACATATTTAACTAAATACACTTATGGTTATCTCATAAATTTGTATAAACTTGAATTCACACATAATATGTCTTTTCTTGTGCATTTGGTTGGGTGACCTGGTGGTCTATGGATAAGGTGTCAGATTTCTGTGCTGAGGGTCCGGGGTTCAATCCTCGGTCCCGGCACAGATTTATCTGATTGCCAAACCCTTCCTTCAACCTCTGACAAGACGTGTATTAATCACAACTTGTGAATGTGTGGAATGCCAGGCCTCCACCGTGGTTCGGATCCCACGTTAAACTGTAGGTCCTCCATTTCATCTCCCAATCACCCTACCATTACACATTAGCGTAAGTGCGTACATCCCGAACTGGTAGTAAGACGCGGTGTCAATAATAATAATAATGATAATAATGATAATGATAATGATAATGATGATGATGATGATGATGATAATAATCTTGTGCATTTCGGTTAAAAGCAAGCCATTGCATATTGAGATGTGGGTATCATTTTCAGCTTTAAGAGAAGACAGGGCAGAAATTCACACTCTCTACAGCTGAACATTACTGATAAGATTTAGTTAAAGCTCATCAAGAACACCCTTCTGTCACCTGTCTCATTCTATCTCACACGTTCTATACCCCTCTCAATCCTATCAACTTTTCTCACACCTCAATCACTACAAGACCATGGCACACATTTATGGTTTATTCTCGTCAATCTTAGTGGTCTTGGGGTAAAGTGCTCATTTCAGGATCTGATATTTTCGGGTTCAGAACTAGCCGGGGTCGGCGAATTTTTCTTGAGTGATAAAAAACCATAGCAAAACTTCCTTTGGAGGGGAATTAAAGCTGTCGGTCCCGTGATGATTTGACAAACGAAAAAAACCACAACTGGGAAGTTATGGGAAAATACCTTCCCAGCAAAATTGGTAGGCCCTTTCATTCATGCTTATAGAAATTCAGTGTGCCATTATAATTATTCGATTCAGAAAGTGCACATTAAATACTTCATATAAATAACATAAAAACTGTTTATTCTTCACAGAATTGACTTTTAGTTTATTCTCCAGGATTTAAGAACACTTTTAATTGATTCTTCAGGAAATCAGATAACACTTTTAATTTATTCTTGAAGACATATAGAACGTTATTTTGTTTACCTTTAAGGAATGGAACACTCTTAGTCCTTTATTTTCCAAGAGCGCTAATAGTAAGCTAATGTTTTTGACCCAGTAGTGCCAAAACCAAATAGGATGAAACTCTCCGCACATGCCCAGAAATGTTGGATCTTTGGTTGTGGAGGAGCGCTATTCGTTATAGGAGTTGTGCTGGGAGGATGTTGGTCCCTTATCTTCAGCAAGATACTGTCCTCAGTGAGTACAGTTCTAGATATACTAGTCTTAGTGTGATGTGACTCTGTTCTTGTAGTTTACTGGGAGTATGTTGGTTCCTTATCTTCAGCAAGATACTGTCCTCAGTGAGTACAGTTCTAGATATACTAGTCTTAGTGTGATGTGACTCTGTTCTTGTAGTTTACTGTGAGTATGTTGGTTCCTTATCTTCAGCAAGATACTGTCCTCAGTGAGTACAGTTCTAGATATACTGGTCTTAGTGTGATGTGACTCTGTTCTTGTAGTTTACTGAGAGTATGTAGGTAACTTATCTTCAACAAGATACTGGCCACAGTGAGGCTAAGTCTCACTCTATTTGTACTTGTGATGACACTTTCTGTGCGTGCTCAGAGGGCATGGCTCTTTGGTTGCGGATTAGCTCTGTTCCCTCTAGGAGTTGCATTGGCGGGATGTTGGTCCCTTATCTTCAGCAAGATACTGTCCTCAGTGAGTACAGTTCTAGATATACTAGTCTTAGTATAACATGACTCTGTTCTTGTAGTTTACTGTGAGTATGTTGGTTCCTTATCTTCAGCAAGATACTGTCTTCAGTGAGTACAGTTCTAGATATACTAGTCCTAGTATGGCTTGACTCTGTTCAGTGTAGTTTTACTGGGAGTATGTAGGTAACTTATCTTCAGCAAGATACTGTCCTCAATGAGTACAGTTCTAGATATACTAGTCTTAGTGTGATGTGACTCTGTTCTTGTAGTTTACTGGGAGTATGTAGGTAACTTAAAGTTCTAGATATACTAGTCTTAGTGTGATGTGACTCTGTTCTTGTAGTTTACTGTGAGTATGTTGGTTCCTTATCTTCAGAAAAATACTGTCCTCAGTGAGTACAATACTAGATATACTAGTCTTATTATGACATGACTCTGTTCTTGTAGTTTACTGGGAGTATGTAGGTAACTTATCTTCAGCAAGATACTGTCCTTAGTGAGTACAATACTAGATATACTAGTCTAAGTGTGACATGACTCTGTTCAGTGTAGTTTACTGGGAGTATGTAGGTAACTTATCTTCAACAAGATACTGTCCTCAGTGAGTACAGTTCTAGATATACTAGTCTTAGTGTGACATGACTCTGTTCAGTGTAGTTTTACTAGTAGTATGTTGGTCCATCTTCAGCAAGATACTGGCCACAGTGAGTACAGTTCTAGATATGCTAGTCCTAGTATGACATGACTCTGTTCCTTGTAGTTTACTGGGAGTATGTAGGTAATACTGTCCTCAGTGAGTACAGTTCTATATATAGTAGTCCTAGTGTGTCATGACTACTCTAATGTGTTGTATTTGTTTTAGCAACTGGGTCTCACACCACACTCCACGAGCTACGACATGTGGAAGGAAACGCCGGTGCCCATGTACTTGGAGTTCTACCTGTTCAATTGGACCAATGCCGACATTTTCGCCAATGCCTCATCCGACCTCACAGACATCAAACCCACTTTTGTAGAAATGGGACCCTATGTTTTCAGGTATAAGACTCTTGGTTAAGTAATTTTACAGTTAGAATATTTAAAATAATTTGTTTACTTCGTACCTACTCTCAAATAATTAAGAGTTTGTATTAATTAGGTTAGTCCTAAATCTAATATACTGTAACACAGGCCTACAGCATAATTGATTGTGCATTAGGCTTAATCGTTATTAGATTGTTAATCATTATGTTTCTAGACTGTGGACAGGTCATTTTAATAAAATGCCTCCATCTTCCTCTATCCTTCCACCTTCCTTAATTGGTTCCATCCTTCTCAGCTACTCCCATCCCTTTCTTGGTCTCCCTTGTGATCTTTTCATACATAGTTCATCTCCATCATTCTCTTTGGTGTTCTCTCTTTCTCCATCCTCATTACATGTCCATACCATCTCATTCTTGTGTCCTCTACTATCTCCTGTACTACCTCAGCCCCCACTCTTTCACGGATAACTTCATTCCTAATCGTATTTATCCTCACGACAGCTAACATGCTCCTCATTTATATGAACTCCACTTTCCTTATCTCTCTTACATTCATTGTCCATGTTTCTGCTGCATGTGTTACAATGGGTACAAAGTACAACCCTGTACAACACCTCCTTACACTTCAAGGGCACTTCTCTTCTCTATAGTAGGTCTCTTACTTACCTTTCGAACAACTCTCCCTGCTTTTATTCTTCTCATTAAATCCTCTCTACTTCCACCTTTCACCTCAATCACGCCTTCAAGATATTTTATATTCTTTACTTTTCTCAGCTCTACTTCATCCAACTTTCTCTTTCATTCTCTCCCTACGAGTTTTCCTGCCACTTTAATCAATACCATTTCCATTACCGTTACAAATCGTAGTGATGAGAGGGCACTCCCCTGCTTCACTCTACTTTTTTTATTTGGAACCACTTTGTCCTCCCACAACACAACTTCTGTTTTCTTCATGCTTGCTTTTCACTCTCATTACAACTCCTTTTTTTTCCTTTGGCTTCCTCCATCGGTTTCCAAACTTTATTTCTATCCATGCTATCTTATGCCTTCTCCACATCCATAAATACCATTATAAAGTCTTTCCCAAATCATTTACCTTCTTTCCATCAGCTGTCCTATGGCAAAGATCAAGTCTATTGTAGAACTTTGTTCCCTAAATCCGTGCTGTTCCTCTCTTCAACTTCCTTTCATTTTATTTCTTATTCTCTTTTCCATTTGTTAATACTTGGATCAAACATAAGCTAGCTCTATGTCTACAATTCAAGACAAGTTATTTGTTCCTTTGTAGTGAACACCATGTTCGCGTGAACATGTCTTGGAATAGCAATGACACAGTGACGTTCATGCAGACGCGAACTTGGAAGTTTGTTCCTGAACGTTCTAACGGCATTCTTACAGATGAAGTGACGACAGTCAACACTATAGCCGCGGTGAGTACAGCACTCTAGTAAAAAGTTGCGTGTATTTTTGTCACATACTCTGTAAACAAGTGGTGAGTACAGTTGTCACATACTCTGTAAACAAGTGGTGAGTACAGTTGTCGCATACTCTGTAAACAAGTTGTGAGTACAGTTGTCACATACTCTGTAAACAAGTTGTGAGTACAGTTGTCACACACTCTGTAAACAAGTAGTGAGTACATACAGTTGTCATATACTCTAGTAAACAAGTGATGAGTACAGTTGGCATATACTCTGTAAACAAGTGATGAGTACAGTTGTCATATACTCTGTAAACAAGTGATGAGTACAGTTGTCATATACTCTAGTAAACAAGTGATGAGTACAGTTGTCATATACTCTAGTAAACAAATGGTGAGTAGGCCCTACAGTTGTCACATATTCTTTAAATCAGTGATGAGTACAGTTGTCACATACTCTGTAAACAAATAGTGAGTACAGTTGCCACATAATTACTCTAGTAAACAAATGGTGTGAATGAATATTGGAGGGTGTACTAATGATTTTGCCTTAATGTTTACAAAGGAATTGTTCACCCGACCTGTAATAATTAATATGAAAGGTTATAAGAGAATTGTTCACCTGAATTGTTGAGATAGTGTTTGTGAGGTGGGATTTATGGGAATTGAGTGAAGAAAACTAGACAGTTATATATTCCACACTTCTTGTAATAATATTGTTACGCTTATTTACAGGCGGTAAGATATATTAGCCACAACTACAACAGTTTTCTTGTCACACTCGCAACCAACGGTTTACTGAGAAACTATGGCTCTGTCTCGGTGACCAAAACAGCTGGAGAGCTCTTGTTAGATGGATATGATGACCCACTTCTTGATCAATTAATTCAAATAATTGATACACTTGGACCTTCACTAAATTTGACTTTTAATATTCCCTTTGACAAATTTGGCTGGTTTTCGGAGGTAAGTGTTTTATATTTTCACTAATTTGGGAGAAAAAAAAGTTGTTGTTATTCACTCTATCATCCTCATAATAATTTATTACAATAATGAAAGAGTAATATTAATAAATTTACTTTTGATATTTATTTCACATGTGTTCAAAATGAGTACATAGGCCATGAGTAATACACTTATAAATTTAAGATTATTACTCCTTTCATTAATACATGTAGGCCAATATTTGATTAAGTGTGTCTATATTTATATATTTGTAATTTTTAATGTTCAAGTTTAAAAACAGTTGAGGTATTCTTTGCTGTTGTTTATACTACATAAGTTTTGTTGTCATTATTGTAGAGCCACAGATCAACTGTTACTACTATAGTGCTAATCTTCTGTCATTATTGTAGAGCCACAGATCAACTGCCACTACTATAGTGCTAATCTTCTGTCATTATTGTAGAGCCACAGATCAACTGTTACTACTATAGTGCTAATCTTCTGTCATTATTGTAGAGCCACACATCAACTGCCACTATTATAGTGCTAATCTTCTGTCATTATTGTAGAGCCACAGATCAACTGTCACTATTATAGTGCTAATCTCCTGTCATTATTTTAGAGCCACAGATCAACTGTCACTATAATAGTGCTAATCTTCTGTCATTAATGTCAAGCCACAGATCAACTGTCACTATTATAGTGCTAATCTTCTGTCATTATTGTAGAGCCACAGATCAACTGTCACTATTATAGTGCTAATCTTCTGTCATTATTTTAGAGCCACAGATTAACTATCAATCTCTTTGTACTGACTGTACTTGTCCCCAAAACTGTTAACTAATTGACAGATTTGGGCTTGTATCGACTTAAAGAGTGATACTATTACCCTTTGCATTCTTTAGAAAAGAGCTACCAACAATACTAACTCACAGTCTGATTTTCATATGAAGCCATTTATTTGAAAACTTTAATCTAATGTTGTCACAATGGCGGGGGAAAAGTAATACAATGTATTTATATCCTCAGTCCGTTTATAATCAATGGTGTAGTGTGAAAACATACAGTAATGCATTATTGGGAGCTTTTGATAACTTTTAAATGAAATGTATACTTATTAAACCAAATAAGACATATTTCTGGGATACCAAATTTTTACTGACTTTCAATTAATGTTGTTAGTTGAAAGTAGACTTACTATTTAAAAAAAATCAAGTTTTACCTTCAAGCCAACTTGCAAAGAATGGTCAGGTCAGTTATACAGGGTGGGCCCAAAACAATTAGATTATTAGTAACTTGACTTTGTTCCTCAATCTTTGGAAGCAAGATTTTTTTTAACATAAGATAGCACTAAAAGCTAGTAATAATGATGGTGGGTAATTTAATACTATATATATATATATATATATATATATTGAATAATTATGATTATTATCTTGAAGTCCTTCTATCATCTTGATCACTTGTATGTAATGTAAGTCTTATTCTAGCGCAACAATTCTGCCAGCTACGATGGTTTGTTCAACATGTACATTGGCACCTGGTATGTAATGTTAGTCTTGTTATAGCGCAACAATTCTGCCAGCTACGATGGTTTGTTCAACATGTACACTAGCACCTGGTATGTAATGTTAGTCTTGTTCTAGCGCAACAATTCTGCCAGCTACGATGGTTTGTTCAACATGTACACTGGCACAGATGATCTGAGCAAACTAGGTATGATGTACTCTTGGAATTATGAGCACCAGTCCCATTACTATAATGAAAGTTGTGGATTGGTGCGCGGTACGACAGGAGAGATTTGCGCACCTGTCAAAGACATGGAAACATTGGATGTCTTCTCTCCCGATGTATGTGGGTAGGTAAAATTAGTATATCTTCTTAGAACTGTGAGTTTAACTTTTATAATTATTAGAAAAGTTGATAATAGTTAAGACTGAGAAGAGATTAAAGCATTTAAATTTGTCTTTCATAAAAATTAACTTCTCCATGTGAATTTATGTATTGTTCAGATCTTTGACCTTGAAGAAAGTAGGTGAGCTTGAGACGATGGGTATCACAGGGAGCAAGTTTGAGGCAGATGCGAGCATATTGGATAACGGTACGCTATACCCATCACAGACCTGCTATACTACGGGAGAATCTGTATATTCTGGTGTCATGAACATTTCAACGTGCAAGTGGGGCGCGCCAGCTTTCATCTCATACCCACATTTCTACCTGGCTGACAATTCCTATCTGGACGCAGTGGAGGGATTAAGCCCATCCAGCAAAGATCATAGCTTCTACTTTGTGGTCGAGCCGGTGAGATAATATCTACTATTGTCTGTGTGATTTGAGATATTGTTTGGTAATCAATCAATACAACAGAGAGATAATACCTTCTATTGACTGTGTGATGTGAGACATTGTTTGGTAATATCAATCAATACAACACAGAGATAATACCTTCTATTGTCTGTGTGATTTGAGATATTGTTTGGTAATATCAATCAATACAACACAGAGATAATACATTATCTTCTCTGATTTTTTAGTTATATTGTTCTTATTTTTACCTAATTACATAGTATTATTTTAGAATCTTGATTATCTAATAATTAACTAACTAATTAACATGGGTAAGGTGTTGGACCCCTGTGCTTGGAGTCCAGGCTTCAATCCTTGATCCCAGCATAGATTTATCAGATTTCCAAACCCTTTCTTCACCTCTGACAAGACGTGTATTAATCACATCTTATGAATGTGTGGAATGCCAGACCTCCACCGTGGTTCGGATCCCACGTTAAACTGTAGGTGCTCCATTTCATCTCACAATCACCCGATCGTTACACATTAGCGTAAGTGCGTATAACCCAGACAGGTAGTAAGACGCGGTGCTAGTAGTAGTAGTAGTAGTAATAATAATAATAATAATAATAATAATAATAATAATAATAATAAATAATAATAATAATAATAATAATAATAAACTAACATGTTGTCTGCCATCCATCACAATTGTTAACTAGACAGCATCATTCACATTCTTTGTTGGTTGTTAAGTTTGTTCCATTCTGTAACAATTGACTATTTCACAAGCAAATTTTAATTGAAACTAGCAAATTTTAATTGGGTTCTAAATTTACAACCAAATCCGTTGTATTCCACTTTTATTTTGGGAGTTTGTGTTCAAGTTTCAAATCAGTTAATGTATGTATATTGATTTTGTTTTTGTCTTATTTTGATAAAGTGAACTATATTTTACTTATCTTTAATGTGGGACAAAAGGAAACATGATAATGATGATTATAGTAAAAATATTGGTAATTTCTACAACAAAAATCTTTATGGCCAAAGTAAATAAAATATTGCTTCAGTAGAGGTGTTGAGGAGGGTAGGCGAGGAAAGGATAATAACGAAGAGCAAAACGTCTTGGTCAGGCCACACACTATGTAGAGATTGTTTAACGAACAGGATCATGGAGGGGAAGATAGAGGGGAAAAAGAGGACGAAGAAGGTTTGGAGTGCTAAGAGATATCAAGAAAGGAAGAAGCCACAAAAGGATGAAAGAAGACACTCGGTACCGAGAAGAGCTATTTAGTTTAATTTAGTGATATCAAAAATTCTTGAATATTTGTCATGAGCCCTGCGTAATTTGACTAAGACTTTTTACTTTTAATGTTTCTCATAAAAATGTCAATATTTTCATGACAAATATTCAAAAACTGTCGAGATTACGACTTATAGAAAATTAAACCAAAGTATCTACATGCCCAAGTAATCCTACTACCTTTAACTAAAAAAGAGTGAACATTTGAAGGGTACAGAGGAAAAAGAGGGAAAGTCCAATTTTAACTCAAATAGAATTAGTGCTGCCATCTGTTAGAGAATCATGAGACCTTTCTAATGCACTTTAGATTAGTGTTAAACCTAGCATACAGCAATAGCAATACAGCACTATACAATGATGATAGTATTCTACAGTTTAAAGAGGTATCTGTCATAATTTAATTATTATTTTTAGCACAGCGTGTTACTATCCTTTTGGGTTATACACTATATTTAAATTGATTTAAAAAAAAGTATTCGCTGGGGTTCTTATGGGGTTTACTTATGGTATAAAAGTTATCCTGAAAAATACGTCTAATGCCACTACTCCCCAACACGTGGGCCAACGTGTCAAGATGGTTAGGTGGCGGCAAAGAGTTGTTGGGTTCGTTTTGATATTGTTTATTGAAATATATTAATTACTTTACTAGTGTATAATGTGATGTAGGTTTTAGAACTAATTGAAAGAGTTTAGAAAAAGGTACTTGTTCCGTCAGTGTCCCTGCTCAGCAGTCTGTGCCCTGACCTATCGTCGGTGTTATAACTCTAGCTGGTGTCAAACACCCGACCGTCAGGCGTTGCGCAGCTATGGTCCATCTCACGTTTAAGAGGAATGGGGCATCCTTCTCTGTGCTAAACAGGAACTCAAGCTGTAGGATATTAGTTCTTAAGTTTACAACATCCTTGCATGCTCTAGTTTGATTAAGGCTGCAGGCTGTTACACTAATGTGACTTTGCCCCATTTTTTCCTTGTGCGCTTCATTTGAGTTTTGTTTCATATTAAATATTAATTGAACCAGATGATCAGCATCACTTTGATTTTCCCAGACCTAGTTGGTTTATATCTGTCGATAAGGCGTTGTAAAGAACGTGTTGTGTGTGCAGGAGATGGGTGTGCCATTGCAAGTACGAGCGCGCATGCAAATCAACATCCTCGTCGACCCATACACCGGCTCAAACATACCGTAAGTGACAATAACACGTGTATAACTTTCAATTAATTATCCTTTCGTACATTTTTACAAACTTTCAGCTATCTTTCCTAAAAAAAATTCCAAACTATTTTGATGTTTCTTAAAATTGTTTATCATCTAATTAAAGTTTAATATTATTAAAAACATAGCTAGTCTCAATGAATATCAACACAAAGGTTGTGAATCATTGTAATTACAGCAATGTCCATATGAAGGGGACCACGAGTCAATTAATTTAAAAAAAATTGAATGGTGTTTCCCTTCATATGAACATTGCTATAATTACAATGGTTTGCAACCTGTGGGTTTGATATTCATCGAAATTTTGCTTTAAAATATTACAATCTTGTATTGTATACTTTGCCGCATTAATAGCCCTCCTGAGTCGCAGATGGCTCGCGATACTATTGGTCGTTGACGATTCCCACACATCCATCGCAAATTCTTCCTTAAACTTTGAGTGAAGAATGACCTTGAGCATGGGACGAATCCTAGTTAGCTCAGTAATAGAGTATGGGCGCACTAAGCCAAAGTTCCCGGGTTCGATTCCAGTGTCCGAGTGAAATATTTTAAAATTTAAATCGATCATATCTCGTCTCATATAACATCAATCAGAATTGTTTTGAATGTTGTTCAAGTTGTCAGGCATTATGGACATATATGAACCAGAGACTTGTCAGTATATTCCTGTCTCCAGGTTGTTCAAGAACCTGCCGAACCGTGTGTTCCTCCCAGCCATGTGGTTCACCCAGAGAGTGGATATAGATGACAAACTCTCCTCCACGGTGAAGACCGCTCTAATCGCCAAGACCACGGGCTGGGGCGTTTTGTTCTCTATTGCCGCTGTGGGACTCATCTTGCTCATCGTCGGACTCGTCATCACGCTACGGCACGGTTGGGCGCAGAACATGGTTCGGACCTCGGTGCCCAAAATCTCTCAATAGATAGATAATCCTCCCCAACATAAACATGTTAATCTAGGAAAGTTCTTGAGACCAAGTTGTTTATTAACGAATGTTGAGTTCACATCCAACAGCTGCAACTCCATACACCACCAATAAGGTTTACACAAACATTTTAAAATTATGTCTCCCTATTAATTGAAATTATATGCATTTAAAATATATATTGTTCAGTTACTGAGCATTACAATAAATTAAATACTGTTCATTTCTGTTGCATACTTTTTTTTTTACATTTATTACTGTTTACAGCTTGTGGGTTCGGTCAGTTTATTATTCAAGCCCATATATTTTCCACAACAAGCTGGCTAGGCCTGTCGTAGCTCTATATGCCTTTTAATCTGACTTAAGACTAGGGCAGGAACAACATCCAGTCCCCAGCAGTTAATTTATTTATGTGAAACGGTAAACCCATATTTTCATCAATGATACATTTTCAGCCATGCCGAGAATCAAACCCTGGAACCTTAGCTTAGTAGTCAGACACGCTACCGACTGAGCTAAGGTATCAAACTCCTGTTACATACTATTACAATTATTGTTCATTTTGATTACATACTACTAAAATTTAAAGTTTTCCTGTCCAAAATTTTACATTATTTACTCGAGTTATTTTGTTTTGGCCACAGGTATACTAGGCCTGTCGTGGCCTACACTTGAATAGAGGGCTGCCACTTTTAAGTCCTAAGATATATCTGGTTTTCGTGGTCACCTTCCCTAAGTGAGGTTACGGGTGCTGACAAGGACTTAGATCCTCATCATCAACCCTAGCACTCCCAACCCAGCATGCTGGTAGCCAATTGGCCAAGCCTGTTGGTTTTGGCCCTGACCAGTCTCCTGGCTTCCACCCACCCTCCAACAGGTTTTTCACGCTCCGAGGTACACCACCTGGTGGTGCGATCAGGATTGAGGAGGAGTCGCTAATCGGTATCCACTATGTAAGCACCTTGTATTGCGCTTCACTACCTCATTTATAGTGGAAGAGAGTGCAGAAGGAAGAATGGTGGAAGGACAGAGAGAGATGGAGGCATTTTAATAAACGGACTCAGCCACAGGCTGCAAACAGTTCATGATGATGATGATGATGATTACTGAAATTATTGCTTGTTCCTGTTGACGTAGGTAGATAAGTTGGTAAACACCTGCAATATTACAACTTCCCCATAGGATAAACTGCACGAGGATATGTTTCATCTCCTTTTAACAGAACCCCAGGTCTGTAGCTATTTGATAACATCCAGCTTTATAAGTGGTACTTTATTTTGTTATCACCTAATAAGGCAGGTTTAGTAAAGAAGAGATTTGTTTTCGGGTTAAAATGTAAAAACAAATATTTTGATCCTGCTGATACTTTATCAGTATAACTTCCCGCTTATTTATCTGCCGGGATGTCAGGAGTATGGTGGCAAATATAGGCCATGCCCTTAACATCAACCGTTTATAGCCTGTGGATGGGTCCGTTAAGTAAAATGACTCCATCTTCCTCCTCTAGCTTGCACACTTATTGTAATCCATCGTTCTACCCTTTTCCATCCTCATTACATGACCATACCATCAGAGCCTTGCTTCCTTTACAATCTCATGTACTCCCTGTACCTTGGCTTGGCTTAGCCTGCTATGGACTTGGCACCACTTTTTCCAGGATTAACTTCATTCCTAATCTTTCTCCCGGTGACAGTTAACATGCCCCTCACAAACTTCATTCCCATGGCCTCCACTTTCCTAGTTTCTCTTACATTCTATGTTAGTGTTTCTGCTGCATGTGTTATGATGGGTAAAAAGCACGCCCTGTACAGCACTGCCTAACACTTCAAGGTCACATCACTTCCCTTCTCCATATCAGCTCTATGTGGCCATAACCATTCCATGTGTTCCTTTTAAATATGATAGGGTCTCTACTATAAGAGACGAGACCAGTCTAGTGGCCGCTTTGGTGGTTGAATGCTCTAATGCGTCACTTTTGCAATAGACCGGACTGCCGATGACTAGGAGATCTAGGTTTGAATCCTGGTCGGGTGTATCGAGGGTTATTTTCCTAAATATTTTTCCATAAAATTGTGAGTACACTTCCTCTAAATTCAGCCCTCCTCACCCCAGAACATTAATGTAATTAGTACACATGCGTATAACCTGAATGTATAGTAAGGCGCTGTGTTAAAATAAGTCTAGTCGAAGGCACTGCTGCATGTAGATTGTCAAGTGGATGGATGTCTTCAGGTTCACAAACTTCCGCAACTAGTGCTAATAAAGGTTATTCTTTACCATCAATTTGACAACCAACAAATGACAAAGTATAACATGAGTTTGATAGGCTAGGAAAGGGCTAACAACATTTATATAAAACCTATTTTTTTAAATAAATAAAAAATGATTTAAAGTTCCATTATTTTTATTAATATCATTAAGTAATTATTTCATTTAAAAAAAGTGACATAACTGAAGAATTGGTTGCAATAACCAAGAGAGTCAATTTCATTAAAATTTTCGACAAAAAAAATAAATTCTTGAACTGTAGAATTTAGAATTCAAATAAAAAGACATTTTATAAATCAATATTTTAAGAGTTTAAAGAGGATTGGATATTCATAAAATTAAAAAAGGACTTGCTTGGTTCATGTACTCAATTCTTAAATTACTTTTTTTTTTTACAACATTTTAAATAAGTACACACAAGATAATATATTACTCTATAAAACCGATAACATTGGGATTTTTTTAAATTATTTTTACCTATCAAAGATAAAGTTTTCATTTTATAGAACTACATATTAGAAGTGTATTTTTTTATATTATATATTTGTATTAGGGATGGACGGAATGACTTTTTTATTTCGGGACGGGAACGGGATGGGAAATGAGTCAAAATATCGGGATTCAGGACAGGAACGGGAAATTTAAAAATTACGCTTTAGAATAATCTTAGATTTAAAATATATGGGTTTCTAAACTAATATGATAAGATTTGTTAAAGTTATAATATTAAAATCAGCTTCGGTGGCTGCATGATCTAAGGCATAGACTAGACTGCCGATGACGGGGATATTTAGTTTGATATTGGCTGGGTGTACTAAGGGTGGTTGGTTATTCCTGAATGGTTTCTCACTCTATCCATGCAAATGCAGGCACACCTCTAAATTCAATCTACCTCATTCCCAACACACTAGAGTAATTAGTACATAGGCGTAAAACCGGAACTAGTAATAAGCCGCGGTGCCAAAAAAAAAAAAAAGTGTGCGCAAAAAGCATTTTTTATCAAATTAAAAAAAAAAATTTTGAATTAATATTAAAAAATATGATTAATAAAATAGTTAATTATAGTACATTTTTTATGGAAAGAATAAAACTGCAAAATATTATCTAGGTTTAAAACCTCTTAAGAGTTACTTTTCTTAAATGTTCTCTCTAGGTTTGACAGCCCTTAATGGCGATTGTTTAGCACCCCTTACTACTCCCTGTCTGGCTCATCAACAACAAACATGCTGATCTCTCATAAATGGTTTACCTTGGCAAGCTACTTCCCCCCCTCCCTCCTTCCTCTCATTTCCACACCCCAAAAATAGTAGAATATATCTCTGTCCTTCTCTAAATCTTTCAAACTCTTTCACTTGCCGAACTTAACAAATAACTGTTGAAAGACAGAGCACAATAAGTCACGCGCCTCCCCAACTTGTTTGTCTTTACAAGTAGTAAAATAACCCCCTCTCCATCACAGCCACCAAGTTTGCTAAGTAACAAAGAAGAGAAGAAGAATGTCTACAAAAGAGATTGACAGTGATGAGTCGGCAGTAACTTCTTTAACACCCCCTTATTTTGTTGATTAGAGCACTATGTTTGGTTTCCCCACCCAAAACTTTTCGGGGATAGGGTCAATCCCGCCCGACCTACGGGAATAGATAAATTCCCGACCTTTTCCCCCAAGGGTTCGGGATCCCGTCCACCCCTAATTTGTATATAAAGTTGTAATTGTATGCTGCCTTCACATTGGTTTCAAAAATAACAATATTCGGAATAAATGGCTCATATAAGATTGCAATAATAATAAACCATAAACTATAACCAAAGATTGTGGTGTAACTTTATCATGGTGAGAGTAAAAAAAAAAAAAAACTTTTCACATGTGTGGGATAAAATTTGGACTAAAAGATGTGACAAATTTTAATAAAGAAACGCCAAACAATTTGGAACTGCTTATAAGAGGGATGTATTACTGTGAGGTACTAATTTCAAGCGGGGGGTAGGTTATTTATAAATAACATATTCCATTGTATACCAATAGAATTAGGGTTGTACAAGTACTCAAACATTCAAGTTCAAGTCGAGTTTTAAAAGCTTTTCAAACTACATTTGAATATTTTTACAAAATTCAAAAAATTTGAATACTCAAAAGAGTTTTAAATTTTTTCTGAAAATTTCAAAATTTAATATGATTCCAGGACCTGATATTCTTGGGTTCAAACCCAGCCAAAGTCAACGAATATTTCTTGAATGATAAAAATCCATAGCGCAACTTCCTTCGGAGGGGAAGTAAAGCCGTCAGTCCCGTGTCGATTGTGACATGTAAAAGAACCCTGGAAGGTTTGTGAAAATACCCTTCTCGGAAAAATTCGTAGACTCTTTTGTTCCTGTGTGATGATATAATCAGTTGGTTAACAAAGTTTACATTAAATACCACAAATAAAAAAAAAAATTAAAATAATAATAATTTTACATTTTTAAGATTTGATTTGATAGCAATTGGAGTCTCTCAATCTTGCCTTTTGTCTAATTTAATAAGAAATAATTACATTTGTATTGTAATTTATTTTAAAATCTGAAATATTGTGATAATTTTTATCATAAAAAAAATTAATTCCACAATGGTTTATGCATGGATCTATCCAAGAAATTAAATTTGAAATATTTCTCTATATTACTTGAACTAAAAAAAAAAAAGTTTATGTTTACATTCAAATTCGACTCGAAGTGAAAAATACCTACTCGAACAGCCCTATACAAACAGACAAAAGCATTGCAAATTCCATTGAAATCTCCTCCTAGATTAATCGATAGCCAAAAATTAGACAGCTGTATCAGTCATCACTAGTTTTGAGTATTATCTAAATCAGGGGTCAACATCCTTTTTCGGCCCTGATTGACTTGTATCAAAGGCCTCATAATTATCCACCGTTTTCCCATTATACTTTTGCTTTTTTTTGGTATATTTATATATAATTCAACCTTTTTTTAAACAATTATATCACCACCATAGAAAACAATAAATAAAATAAAATGTACATTTTCATATTAAACTATTTAATTTGCTTATAACATTATCGTTTATGACCGATCAAGGTTATTTTGGTCACTCAAATATTATCTGAAAGTACACTAGAGTCGCAATTATCCGTCCCTCCGTATTATCTGCCCCAGTTCTGGGTATTAAAATAAACAAACCAGTATACATTTACTAGTAATTAATACAAAATTTGATCGAAAATGCCTACAACGGTTACATTGGAGACAGCAAAGCATAACTGCTATGCATGTGGTTGGTTTATAATAGAATACTTACTATTGCAGTCTTGGTTTGTGTAGATAGCAGCAATGTTTTGAATTGGCTGGAAACAGAAGCTGTGTCGAGGGATGTTTTGAGGCATAGTTACATGAGTTGCATGCACACACTTATTGGCATGGCAGTCGGGACAGTGAAGACACTGACATTTGTTTTGAGTTCGAGAAAGCGTTCCTTACGTGTGTTTACATCAGTATTGTTTTTGCTTTGTAGCTGATGTTACATTTCCAAAATAAAGTACTTTATAAAAAAGGTTTAAAAAATATTTCTGGTTTAATTTTTACTGTTCCCCTACAATTAATGTTATTCCTACAATACATCACAATTAGGAAATTAAAAAAACAAAAAGAGGGAAGCCCATACCGAAAATTAACTACACTCAGATTCCGTACTATCCGACTTTTCCATTATCTGGCTCGGAATGCTGCCACTTTAAGTGGGATAGTCGTGACTCTAGTGTACTTGATATATTTGTGAGTTTAGAAGGCACACAGATCGGCTTTTAACGATTATATAGTTTTCTTAAGCATCCGAATGAAAATCGCACATCATCGAACAGTTTCCGACCGCTGTTCTCAACTACTTTAGCAACACACGTTTCCATTTTTTTTCAAATAACCTAAAATAGTGTGACTTGTGTCAACTTATCTAGTACCTGATTAATGTAATTGTTTCAATTCAGTCGTATAGAATGGGGTATGTAGTGTTGTTGATAGCCATGGTCTTACGAATAACGAGGTAGAGGTGATAGTTGCACATGATGGTAACCACGGAGGTGTCATTACAAAGTGTTTACATAGAGTAGAACTAATCAAATCAATGTTTTCAAATCTCAAATGGTTTTTTATGTCTTGCCTTTTAATAATATAATCAATGTTTTTGGATGGCGAGAGGTTATATTGGACAGTTTAAATTTTAAATAATGTAATAACCTGCTTCGGTGGTCGAATGGTATACCGCGTCACTCTCGCAAGAGACTGGACTGTCAATGACAGGGAGATCGAGGTTTAAATCCTGGTCGGGTGTAATGAGGGTGGATGGTTTCCATTCTCCCTCATACATTTTAGCACTTAAAGAGTTAAGTGCTTATTCATAAATCTTTGGTTATGTAGCCTGAAATATATATTGAACCATCTTTGACGGGATTAACTTATGTTAGAACTTTCCTATTAATAAAAAAAACCCTTTAGAATCATGATATTATTTGTTTCTTTTACTTTTGTTGCTCAGCACAACTTGAAGCTTAAGAGCGTAGAGTGTAGTCCATACATTCTTGTATTCATAATACCATGATTCAAAACAGTACATAAATGCAAGAACAAATTGTTAATAATAATATATCTAATATCCTAGAGTTATAAACTATGAGAACTAAATAAACAATGACTATCAAAAAGTTTGGTACAGTGGAACCTGACTAATTCGAACTTCCGTAATTCGAAATCGTCTTTAGTTCGAATTTTTCGCCCAGTCCCAAGAACTATGTATTAAAAAAATGTTAAAAAACGGTGGATAGTTCAAATTTTATTTTGGTTAATTCAAACTTTTCATAAGTTGCAATGTACTGTGCAGTATTGTTTACATACTTCTAGCTGCGGGCGGCGCCGTGTTGTTCTATTTTTGGGAACAGAGGAGGCGCCGTTGGAATGAGGTCAGTACAGTTCTGCACGCCCCTCTCCCTGTCCCGCTCACCCATACGCCTTGCCTTTGTTTACACGTACAGTTCTGTAGCCTGTTAGTCAATGTCAAGCCTCTCAGCAGTTACATGCTGTTCTTAGTGATTCAGTCATAGCGATATTCTTGTGACATGTGAGTTTGTTTTGTTTATTACATTCTGTACAGTAGTGTTTGTGTTTGTGTTTGTGTTTGTGTGTGTGTGTGTGTCGTGATGTCACTGTCCAAACCACAGTCTTATAAATCATTCGGAATTCCCCCTAACACACTTTCAACATTTTTGAAAAACAAACCAAAAATGTTGAGCTTGGTTGCAGACTTAACTGTGTTTCTTTTCAATTACTTTTAAGAAACTTATTTAATTCGAAATTTTGGATAGTTCGAATTTTTTGGCTGGTCCCTTCAAGTTCGAACTATCCAGGTTACACTGTACCACACAAAGTAATCTTTGGCTCAATAAACTGTGTATTAAAGTGTCGTGGCAGAATACACACAACACTCATATGGTAAGGTTAAGATTATTTCTAAATGACCTCTAGTTCATGTATTGCATTTATGAGCTATAGAACCGTCCAACAATATAATAGCCAAAACATAAAAAAATCAATAAATCTTTTAACAAAATATAACAAAGATAACGTCAAAAAAAGTAGGTTATTTATAGAAAAGTAGGTAACTAAAAACAAAACAAGTGCTTTCAAGTAATATAATGTACTTATGTAGTGGAATGTTATCGATAGAGATGGGACACTTGAATTCTCAAATCCTATCGTATTCAAGAGATTCGGGATTCGTAAAAATTTCAAAAAAGTGTCTCAAATACAATATTGTGACGACCTTAACGTGATATAACAATTATAAGTTATTGGTAAAGGGAATTAATTAAAGTTGTGTAATTAGGAGAGTAGCAAAATAATGCATGCATATAGAGAAAAGAAAATGTAAGAATGAAGATAGATATCCTGCTATATATCTTTCTAAGGAGGCTGTCTTCATTATTGCTTACTTTAGTTTATATAAATATATATGTATATTCTACTAGAGTATGAAATAAAAAAATAATATATTTAATACATATGTATAAACACTGTACAGTAATGTAAAGTAAGTGATATTGAAGGAAGTCAACCTGAAAGGAGAGTTAGGTTAGGCCTGGATAGAAACAAACACACTTCACTTTCCTCCTTTCAAGTTGGCTTCCTTCAATATCACTTATTTTACATTACTGTAATTACGTTATTATTGTTTCTACACTGTCATTATTATACATTTCCAAATCATTAAGAAAGTAATTCATTTTAATACAACACGTTAAATATTGTGAGTAAAGTAAATTAAAGCTGTTGTAAATAGTAACCAATGACTTACGATCTTTGTTAAGTATTGATAGTTTTTGTGTTTTCCTATTTAATCTTGCTATTTAAATATATTGGTTTGTTAACGTGGTTAACTAATTAAATTATTTATTGGGTGTTTTATCGTATACATATTTGCAGTGTACCCCAAAAAGATGTCCCACTTGAATGTGTATGAACATCTGCTACACCGTTGTAGCTACGCAGCCTAGTAACGACCTGTACCTACAAACATAACACCAGGGCCCCAGAGCATTGATTTACCAGTTGACTTTATGTGGATTCACATTACAATATTTAGTTTATATATATATATTTATCTATATAATATTGAAACTTAAGAATAAAAGTGAGAAGGGAGATTCATTGCAATAAATATAACCATGTTAAAAAGCTAAACTATAATAAGGACCCTTAACACCGGACTATTGTAAGAGTGTAAACAAGCAAGGTATATATGGAGGATCCTTCACACCAGACTACTGTAAGAGCGTAATCGAGCGAGATGGATATGGAGGATCCTTCACACCAGACTATTGTAGGAACATAAACAGGCAAACCACAAAACCGAGCGATACAAAGACTCAATGCGCTTAGGAAGTTCCATCCCTGGACCTTTGTTCTGTTCTGAGATCAGAGGACCTCAGTGATGAGTCTTGCCGCGACATCAGAGGCGACACGTCACTCTGTGGCACGTTCTTGACTCCAGATGTGGGAGGAGTGCCGTCAGTATTGACTAGTGTGTCTGTGTCCTCAGCCCGCCAGCTCTCCCTCACCGTGACGATAAGTCCAATGAAGAGAAACAGCACACCTAGAGAAGCAAGTCCGAGCAAGGTGGCCGAGCCCACCCACTTGGCCAGCAAAGTGTTTTTAACCGTAGGGGCAAGGCTCTGATCTAAGTCAGCGTTTTGAGAGAACCACATGCAAGGGATGAACACGCGTGGGACATTCTTCAGAAGACTGCAACATCACACATATTCACTAAACAGCAACCATTAATATGATACAAATTACTATGTGGTTCGATGATGTGTATTAGGAGCACAGACGAACCAATCTGGATGAGGAGGTTCTGGCAATGATAACACAGAAGGGGATTGTAAGAACAAAATGGGATGGAAAGCTATTAATTTTATTTTAGTTAAAAGCTAATATATATTACATGTGATATTATTATTATTATTAGCACCGCGTCTTACTACCCGTTCAGGTTGTACGCACTTATGCTAGTGGGTGACGGTAGGGTGATTGTGAGATGAAATGGAGCACCTACAGTTTAACATGTGATCCGAACCACGGTGAAGGCCTGGCATTCCACACATTCACAAGTTGTGATTAATACACGTCTTGTCAGAGGTGAAGAAAGGGCTTGGCAATCAGATAAATATGTGCCAGGACCGAGGATTGAACCCCGGACCCCCAGCACAGAATTCTTGACACCTTACCCTTAGACCGCCAGGTCACCTATTACACGTGTAGTGAAGATAAGTCACAAAATATGAAACGTTCAAGTTTAAATGAGAGAATAAACAAATTTAATTGAGTGAGTAATGACAACCTGTACACAAGAACTGAACCCTCATCGAGCTATCCTGGTTCATCGTGTATCCAGAAACATCCTTCACTAGTTACACTGGATACGAGATAAACCGAGATGGCTGCAGTGGTAAAACATTGGTGCACAAAGTCAAAAAGTTCCGGGGTTCAATTCTCGTGTTCATGTCGTAATTTTTCAATTAATTGTATTTGATTCAGTGTTCAGTAGTGATCCAGCAGAAAATAAAGTATCAGTTTGTGTTATACAAATGAATTAAAATAACCCCCACCCGCTTCGGTGGCCGCTCAGTTTAAAGCGCTCTCGCAGTAGATTATAGTGTCGATGACAAGGAAATTGACGTTTGAACCTGGGTCAAGTGTAGTGAGAGCGTTTTTTCAAAATGTTTTCCACTCTCCCTCAGCACAAATACGGTTACACTTCCTCTAAATGTGATCTTTCTAATCCCTAAAATCATTAGCATAATTAGTACATAAGCATATAGCCTGAACAATTAGAAAGATGTGGTTCTAAAATAAAAATTAAAATAACTAATCAAACTTACGTAATGTCTGGGATAGGCTGTAGGAGGATGTTGATTTGCATGCGCGCTCGTACCTGCAGTGGCACACCCATTTCCTGCGCATACAAGACATTTTCATTACACTTAACTAGGTCTGGGAGAATCAAACTGATGATTATTTCGTTTAATTTATTTGTAATATGTAACAAGTAGGAAACTACACCAAGACACAAATGTACACTTGTGTTTTGTTCAAGGTGATACGATTACTTGGACAGGTGGATAATATATTGTATGCCTAATTTTCTGCACATTGTAATCTCAATACTCCTTGAATATATATGTGTTGAGGAATTTGAAGAGGAATTTTTTTTAAAAAAACTAAAAAACTTGGTCAAAATATCTAGTACCCAATATAAATATTCAAGAATTATTGATTATGTCTGTAGAATATTAAGCTCAGATATACGTATATTTCCTGAAGCAATATTTTATTTATTTAGGCCATAGAAATTTTTGCTGTCAAAATTACCAAAATACTGTCCTTAATTCGTGTCCCCTTCCATCCCAACTTAAAGATGAGTTAAGTTAGATATAATTCACTTTATCACCGGTCCTAGGAATCAACATGAATAGGGCTACTGATTTGAAACTTGCACACAAACCATCCCCTAACTGATTTTATTCTAGATTTCACCTCACATGGACAGTGAAGGTATTATTTCAAATCAGAGACAATAGAAGCTTTTATCTCACATCATACAAACAATAGAAGGTATTATCTCTCTGTTGTATTGATTGATTACCAAACAATATCTCAAATCACACAGACTATAGTAGGTATTATCTCACCGGCTCAACCGCAAAGTAGAAGCTATGATCTTTGCTGGATGGGCTTAATCCCTCCACTGCGTCCAGATAGGAATTGTCAGCCAGGTAGAAAATGTGGGTATGAGATGAAAGCTGGCGCGCCCCACTTGCACGTTGAAATGTTCATGACACCAGAATATACAGATTCTCCCGTAGTATAGCAGGTCTGTGATGGGTATAGCGTACCGTTATCCAATATGCTCGCATCTGCCTCAAACTTGCTCCCTGTGATACCCATCGTCTCAAGCTCACCTACTTTCTTCAAGGTCAAAGATCTGAACAATACATAAATTCACATGGAGAAGTTAATTTTTATGAAAGACAAATTTAAATGCTTTAATCTCTTCTCAGTCTTAACTATTATCAACTTTTCTAATAATTATAAAAGTTAAACTCACAGTTCTAAGAAGATATACTAATTTTACCTACCCACATACATCGGGAGAGAAGACATCCAATGTTTCCATGTCTTTGACAGGTGCGCAAATCTCTCCTGTCGTACCGCGCACCAATCCACAACTTTCATTATAGTAATGGGACTGGTGCTCATAATTCCAAGAGTACATCATACCTAGTTTAGTCTCAAGCTCACCTACTTTCTTCAAGGTCAAAGATCTGAACAATACATAAATTCACATGGAGAAGTTAATATTTATGAAAGACAAATTTAAATGCTTTGATCTCTTCTCAGTCTTAACTATCATCAACTTTTTCTCTTAACTACACTCAAAAAAGATATATTAATTAATTACACCTACCCACATATGTCAGAAGAAAAGAGATCCAATGTGGCCATGTCTTTGACAGGTGCACAAATCTCTCCTGTGGTACCGCGCACCAATCCACAACTTTCATTATAGTAATGGGACTGGTGCTCATAATTCCAAGAGTACATCATACCTAGTTTGCTCAGATCATCTGTGCCAGTGTACATGTTGAACAAACCATCGTAGCTGGCAGAATTGTTGCGCTAGAACAAGACTAACATTACATACCACCCAGCAAACATGTTGAACAAATCATCATAAATAGCAGAATGGTTGGGTTAGAACCAGTAAATTAATCCCCCCGTCATTGGCAGTCCAGTCTGATACAAGAGTGACGTGTTAAACCTTGCAACCACCAATGCGGGTACTAACTTAGCATAAGTGATTGCTGATAGAAGAATATTTTCAGCACTATCAAACCCACAAGACATATCGGAATAACATAGGATCATGTTCTCAACTATAAGCTGGACTCTTCAAAATTGTTATCCAACTATTCCACCTACCTCCGAGAACCAACCAAACTTGGTGAAAGGAATGTTGATATTCTTTAGTAATGAACGAAAGTTCTTTAAGGTGTCAAGGATAGGGTCTTCGTATCCCTCCAATAGGAGCTGGCCTGAAGTCTTGGTGACCACCACAGAGCCAAGCCCTTCCAAAATTCCACTCACGAATATTCTCAACATAGGTTTGTCACGGGCCATGTAGCTTGCAGCCTAGGAGAAGAAAGGAGCATTCTACACTCTATCATTACATAAAAAAAACACTCTAGAGATAGTATGCTCGCATCTCTTCAATATTATGCTAGTAAAGCTTCATAAAAATATCAAAAAACAATTGTGAATACAATAACAAGAAAAAAGTACAGGAAAGCTGGGTAGAAAACATTTAAAAGGTAATGAACACATTATGGCTATTACAATGTAAAGTGTGAACTGTGTCCCCTTTTATATGTTTTCTATCCATCTTTCCTGTACTTTCTTACAAATTTACTTTACATCCATTACCGTTTCCAGCCTGTGGCCTGCGTAGTTTTTTATTCAAGCCATATATTTTCCACTACCGGCTTGCTAGGCCTGTAGTAGTTTCATATGCCTTATAATCTTACTTAAGACTAGGGCAGGCACAACATCCAGCCCCCAGACTATTGATTTATCAACGTGAGAGGATAAATCCTTAATTCACCAATGATAAAATTTTCGACCATGCCGGGAATCAAACTCCGGACCCTTAGCTCAGTAGGCAGACACGCTATTTACTGAGCTAAAGTGTCGGACACTTTCTTCCAAATACCTCAAAAAGGTGAAAAGAGGTTTTCCTGGGAGAGATATAAAATTGTAATTAATATAGTTAATTTCCTAAAAAAAAGTTATCTCTTTGTTGTTTATGAGGTTATAGACATGACAAACAAAATAGTATTTGTCAGTGGCACCAAACAACCTTTTTTGATTAAATTGTAAATATTTTCACTTAAACATACAGTATATTTTTTAAAGATTTGAGGATTCTGATTCGAAATAAAATTTAATATTTGGATCGAAGAAATATAAGAATCTACCCATCTATAAAAAAAACCTTTTATAACCAAATATCACTGAAGTAAATTTTATTTTATAGCACCACGTCTTACTACCCGTTCGGGTTGTATGCCTGGATATACTAATTAAGCTAACGGATTAGGGATTAGGAAGGTTTAATTTAGAAGTAGTGCACTTGCATGGAGGTAAAGTGTAAAACTATTTAAGAAAAAATTACCCTCAATGCACTCAACCGGGATCGAACCCTAATCTCCCGTCTTTGGCAGTCTAGTCCATAAGAGAGTAGCGTGTTAGACCACACGGCCACTAAAGCGGGTAAGTAAATTAATTGTTTTTGTTTTTAGATGAAATTTTTTTTTGTTTTATTTCAGTTTTTAAATAAAAGACATTGTTCCCGTGCCAGAGAGACTCCAATGGTGCCGCNGACATTGTTCTCGTGCCAGAGAGACTCCAATGGTGCCGCGCTATAGGCCGGACTTTAGCGGTTACCTACAGGTGCTCGGGGTGGCCCTGCGAACTGGTATGCCTCCGTTAGACTACTTTCGTTATAAGTAGTACACAGAGCTGGGCTCCAAGCCCACGTCACAGACCACGGCCTCACGGACTTGTTTGCGGGTCTGCGGGCTCTGGGTCCGAGGCGGCGGCCCAGAAATGGGTTGGACTCTGTGGAACAGTGAGTTTAATTGCCGACGAGTGATGGCGTTGGCAGAGGGGTGGGGCTTGGATCTCCGGCCTCGGCTCCTTGTTTGGTGCCGCGCTATAGGTTGGGCCCTTAGGGTTCTGGGCTGGCAGGGACGGGCTCCGCCCTTTGTGCGATGAGCCGTTTAAGAGCTCCGGTGCTAACCTGGACAGTTAGTAGTGCATGGGCTAGAACATGAGCGCCTCCATTCGTACGCGAAGTGGGAGGTTNCCCGGGTATCCGGCCTGATCTGGATCACCCCGCCTCTAGTGGGCGAGGGGGTTGGAGCTTTTTAGGTACCGACCTAGAAATTGCCCTGGGCCACAATGTCCAGGGGTGCATGGCACTGTCTATTGACGACAGCCAATGCATATGGTCCGTCAATGTTTCAATCTAGAGTTTACATACCAGCGCTATTGTGTTGATTGTTGTGACATTGTCCGAGAGAGTTCCATTAGAGCGTTCTTGCACAAACTTCCACGTTCGTATCTGTCTGAACGTAACAGTGGCATTGTTGTTCCAAGTCATGTTCACACGGACATGATGCTCCCTGTAAGAAATATGAAATTTATTACATTACCAATTCAAAAGTTGATTCATTCAGTCATTTAATAACCTACATATGGAAGTATGAGGGGTGATTTTTAAGCAAGGACTGTTTTGCAATAAAATAGGAACCACTAAATATTTTTTTATCCGATTCTACATACCTTCATCTACTTTTCAACATAGTTTCAGTTGTTATTTACACATTTGCTATTGCAAGAGCTTATTATTTTTAAGTTTATTCTGGCAAGATATTAATCCACGCTCCTACATTTCCTTGAAAGTGAAGTCATGCCTGGTTACCATCCTACTGATAGTATTATATATATCCTGTGTACAAGCAAACAACGTGTGTTCGATGGACCTTGCTTGCTTGATGACTATACCAGGATCAACAAGTTCCAAGTAAGAACCGGTGGATCCTCGTGAGTTGTTTGGTTGTCTTTAGAGCTTCACCCCAGGGGAAGAAAAGCCATGCTCTAGACTGGGGAGTCTGCCGAAAACCCATCTAAGAGGAGACTTGATAAATAAATCTCTACGCCACACGGGGCCAAACTCGGAGCTCTTAGGCAGTTTGTGAGGTCTCTCGACAAAGTGAACGCTTCCATGTCACAGGATAAGGTGTTACTGTGTAACCACTTGCGTAGTATATCATCAGACACCATAGCTCAGTCGGTAGCATGTCTGTTTACCGAGCTAAAGGTTTCAGGTTTGATTCTTGGAATGGCTGGAAAATTTATCACTGGTGAAATGTGGGTTTTCCTTTTCACAGTGATAAATTAACAGCCGGGGAAAGGGGGTGGGGTTGGCTGGGTGTTGTGTCTGTTCTATATTTAAGTTAATTTATAAGTCAATCAGTCAATTCAGAAAGAGGACGTTAAATACTCCAAATAAATGTAAAAAAAAATGTAGTAGATTAGTATGTTTGGCATCAATAAATATAAGTTATCTTTCGAACATCCCTCTAAACTTCATTCCGATGACCCACTCAATACCCTGGGATTCAAACCACTAACCAGTACAGCCAGACTAGGTCTATTTAACGCCCCAAAATGCCACGGTAGTAATTTAAAGTGGTTTTTGAACTATCTTCCGCCATATATAAAAGCTAATTGCACAAATCAAATTTAAGCTTTACTAACAATATTTCACCGTGCTAAGTGAAAGTTTTGAAACTACAGTATATCTCCATTCAACCAAATATTAAGAATGTTGTAATATGACTGTGTCTAATACCTAAACACGTATGGGCCCAACTGTTCAAAGCTGGGTTTAATGCGAGCCAATGTGGCTTTGTCAGTGCTAGAGTTAAAGATGTAACCATTGGTCCAATTGAACAGGTAGAACTCCATGTACATGGGCACCGGCGTTTCCTTCCACATGTCGTAGCTGGTGGAGTGTGGTGTGAGACCCAGTTGCTACAACAAATATAACACAGAGTAGTCATGACATACTAGAACTACTATATCTAATATTGTACTCACTGAAGACAGTATCTTGCTGAAGATAAGTTACCTACATACTCCCTGTAAACTACAAGAACAGAGTCATGTCATACTAGGACTAGTATATCTAGAACTGTACTCACTGAGGACAGTATCTTGCTGAAGATAAGGGACCTACATACTCCCAATAAACTACAAGAACAGAGTCATGATATACTAGGACTAGTATATCTAGAACTGTACTCACTGAGGACAGTATCTTGCTGAAGATAAGTTACCTACATACTCCCAGTAAACTACAAGAACAGAGTCACATCACACTAAGACTAGTATATCTAGAACTGTACTCATTGAGGACAGTATCTTGCTGAAGATAAGTTACCTACATACTCCCAGTAAAACTACACTGAACAGAGTCAAGCCATACTAGGACTAGTATATCTAGAACTGTACTCACTGAGGACAGTATCTTGCTGAAGATAAGTTACCTACATACTCCCAGTAAACTACAAGAACAGAGTCACGTCATACTAAGACTAGTATATCTAGAACTGTACTCACTGAGGACAGTATCTTGCTGAAGATAAG
>CABFWB010000289.1:193781-226073 GCA_902151455.1 Timema bartmani
AATATATTAGCCAAGAAACCGAAGTCTATTTACATGTAGGTATGTATTCGAGTTTAAATAAAAACAATTCAGACCTAAAAAGAGTGGTTTAAGGCTGTACAGAGCCTACAAAGAACATTAGTTTTTCATGTTGCCAAAAAAATACCACCTTTAAATTTGGACTGCATGTTCAGAAACAGTGTAATTTTTTTTCTTCAGATTTAAAAAAAAATCCAATTTTTTTAAATTGTCAAATTGAAATTTTGAAAATATGCTTAATCTTTTTATATAGGCTAGCCTATATCATGTTGGATATCAAATGGAAGCTCCTCTAAAAAACTTTAAAACGACGATTTACAAAGGTCTGTAGCTCTCATAGATTCCAAGAAAAAGGCTTTTAAAGTTATCATGGGCCAATGATTTTTGAGCTTTTTGACACTTAAAAAAAATCAGGAACTCAAAAAGGGTGGTCCGAAAAATAAAACAATAATAATATAGGTTCATTTTGCGGCGAGCTACAACCATACCAAAAAAGAACAATATCCATGATATCAAATCCTAAAACTATTTTTCTATTGGTTGATTTGACATGGACTGACCCTATCTGTCCTTACACCTACCCCAAGCAAATACCTTATTTGGAAATTCAAAATGAAAATATACAAGCACAAAATTCCCTATAACCTAAGCAATTAATCTAATGAGTAATACACTTTTTACACCTCCATTTATGAGATATTACCTATCCTACTAACGTTCTTGCAAAATGCTATACGGTTGAAGAATTTTTAACTTTATCTGGAATATTGATTATCGACATAATTATTTGCTCCAACAATACAGTTTACACAAATATAAAACTTAGAAGAAATACTCTGACATTAAGTCATAAGAAGAAATTTTATCTTAGTATTTAAGGTGGGTACAATTTACATTAGCCTTAGCACAAGCACACACGATTGGGTTATTTGCGCCTTGTATGTCCTGACTAGAAGCTTATAGATAGTGTTAACTATTAAAGTTTGTCTCAAAGAATATATTTAGTGTAATAGCCAAGTGTTACAAATTTGGGTCTGTATATTACTGTGTGGAAAAATCATATTGGACCAATTTAATATCTGGTGTAATTTAATATATGGCGTTTTCCCCCCACCTCTTCAAAAACTTATTAAATCTAAAATTATGAGCCTAGTGAAAACCATTTTTTTAAGACTAACCAAAAAAGTAAAACAAATAATTTAAACCACAGAAAAAAAACCCTACTAAGATGTAACTGATTGGGAGTGACAATTAGGACAATGACATAATGGCAGATGCCCTTTTAGTTTAAATAATAATAACATCTGAAAAATATATTTCGCTAGAGAGTTACATTAAAAGTAAAATTGGTTCATATTGGCACAAATTGAGCATGACACCCTGTAAGATGTCTTTTACCATTAATTTTAACCCAGGAACGGTCGAAGGGTGAGCGCAGCGCTAACTTTTGTTTTATTTCACCAACTATTTTAGCCAGAGATTAGCTATTGACATGTGCTGTTTTCTAGCTGTCAATCAAGATGTTACAGAGGGGGTTAACATCACTGATAGAGGCTAACTCTGCCTTCAGAGTGTGTTACACTAATAAACATTTAAGACTGTGTTTATAATGAGTGCAGAGCTCACCCTCGACTGTCCATATGTTGAGTATTAGCTGATGAACTAAGTGGTTGTTTTTTATTTTTCTTAAATTTTTCCAACTTTAACATTATGTATTGAGTAGAAACTCTGGTCCATCGATTTATCTATTTATTCTTTTATTTTCATTTAATAAACATTATTTTGTGCCACCATTACAACATACGTTTGTACTGATATACTTTTTTATTATCGTGTAACATTTTAGATTTTTATTTTTTAAAACTCCGGTCCATCGATTTATCTATTTATTCTTTTATTTTCATTTAATAAACATTATTTTGTGCCACCATTAGGCCCTACAACATACGTTTGTATTGATATACTTTTTTATTATCATGTAACATTTTAGATTTTTATTTTTTTATTTGTGTACTGTTTTTGTGTGTTTCAACCGAAGATATTTTATGGTATTTCAATTCAGTATTTATTCTGTATAATATTATGAGTGACTTTCAACGTTTAGGAACCTTGTCTGAGGCCCAAATTAACGAGAAACCCACATGTTTTCAAGACTTAGCATAAGCAAGGATTCAGAACGATCTACTCTAGAACAAGTAAACTGTAATTTCTGTCCAAAGGAAAAAACCGCAAGACTACGGCCAGATGCGCAACCTGCATTGTTACTATCTGCAGGGAACACACGGTTACAATCTGCTGTTAGTGCTCTCATCGAGGTCAAGTTAAAGATAAAGATGCAGAATTAATGAATGAGTGAAGAAAAACATTATAATTCACTTTATCAGAAAATATGTTATTTTAGAATATAAAATATTATTTTGCTATTATATATAATTTTTTTGAAAAGGTCAGAATAAGAAATTATGTTGAAGACAATCCAACACAATCATAATGTGTAATTTTTAAAAATAAAATATGTAGATTTATTATTATAATTATTATTCGAAAATATTCTGTTAGATTTACAACAAAAAAAATAGTAAGTTTCCTTGTTGTTGATATTTTTGCTATTGTATTTGTACATAAAATATTTTTTAAATGTTCATGTCTAGTAAATAAAATGATTTCAGTGAAAATAAAGTAAAAATTATAAATAAAATGAAAAAACATGACAATCTAAATTAAAACTACACAATTAGATTGGTGAGCCCCGCTCACCCTCGACCGATGACGTGACACAGGGGACCTCGGCCGGTCCTGGGTTAAACAATTAAAAACAAAGAGTAAGAAAGTTAGTCCTCTGACAAAAACATAATTAAAAATTAATCACTAACCAAACAAACACATCACTATAATCCCTACCATGAACTTTGCTCGCATATTAGTCATCTGTAATCACTTCTTGTAATCGAACATGACCAATTCATAACAACAGGTTAAAAGTTCAAAAGCCCACCTTATCCAACAGAACAAAGTAAAATTACTTAATATTTAGTGAACTGTAAGAAGGAAAATTAGTGTGCTCTAAATTACAAACACAACTTTATGAAGGAGAGAAACTTTCGGGTATTTCTTTTTCGTATTCATTTAGACTCTATTTACCTTGAATGGTAGCAAGTTTACCTTTTTTTATTCTAATATAGTTCATCTTATAAGATACGAACAAATATATAAAAATATTCCAAAGTATGATTTACAGAATTTCAGTGTAAAATATGTTTAGAAAGCTATGTGGAATTTTGATATTTTTTTTCCTTACTATACCTACTTAATTACTTAATCTATGGCATTATAAACTCAAAAGTTTATTGCCACACTTACAAAATACGCCACCTATTCTTATTTGAATTAGTTATTTCCAGTCCACCTCATTACACCATATCTTTTTCAGGTCAATTCTAATGTTGTCCTATCTACATCTAGATCTTCCCAATGGTATCTTTCCAGTGGGTTTGTCAGTCAGTATCCTGAACAAGGTTTTAGAATTTCCCATTCGCACCGCATGTCCTCCCCAACGTAATATACGAAATTTGATTATCCTAACAATGTCTTATGATGAGAACAGGGTATCCTTATGTAACCTCTCCCACTATCCAGTAGCTTCATCCTTTTTGGACTAAATATATTCCTAAGAAGTTCGTTTTCAAACACCCTAATTTTTTTTCTTCTTCATTTAAGGTAAGACACAATATTTCACACCCTTAGATGTCAACTAGTTAAATTATTGTTTTGTATATTCTGAGTCTTACATTGCTTATTATATGGTATTTTGTTTTGTTTATAAATTATTTATTGTTTAAATAATGCTAAATAGTGTGATTCTACTTCAAAATCAGGATACAACTATTTGTTAAGCATCTCACTAAAGTACCCATACTCTAATATCAAGATCAGGGAGTTCACAGTTTGTAGATATAATTTCTATAAAAGATGTTTAATGAGCCCATCATTTGTGAATTTAATTTACATGAGTAGTTTTAAGGATTTTACTATGTGTTGACTGTTTTATAAAAGTTCTGAATAATTTAATTTTCAACTATAATCTAGGTGTGTATACATTATTTGAAACACGGGCTCGTTACAGCGAAATAATAGAGCAAGCTATGCTTTGAATTAAACAGATTACTTAATTATCCTAGTTTCTTCCCGGGAGGAAGACCGTCCTGTTGGCTGTCAGTACGAAATTACTAAACAAAGTGGTTCGGTTTCATAAACCTCCCAAATAGGTCTATTTTCAAGTGGAACTAATAATATTCCTCACCCGATAACAACACATTAGTGAGCATAGCCGGATGTACGAAGTGTGAATTATGTCATAGTTAAAATTTGACGACTACAGAGTTTTAAGATTTATAAACATTTATTATAATTATTTTAGTTTTATTTTATATTAACCATATTTAACAGAAAAATCTTTATTATTGACCGAGATAATACACTGTATGTATGTATTAACTCAAGCTTGGTATTTATTTTTTAAAGCACTAAGCCAATAAACAGCTGAAAGCTATAGTAACGGACACGGACAGTATTTAACTACAAAATAAATCTTTTTGTCATAATACAATTGAAATTACGATTTTATAACAAATCAAATTACTAATATTTGGCCCGGATTTGAGATCTGGTACTTTTACCCATGAACTTGTATAATAAAAACTTTTAATAGAGAGCAAAAGGGTTCCTTATGTCGAAAGTGTTGAAATTAAATTTCCACCCATTAAATCCTCTTAAATCCATCCGAACCTAGACCTTGAATATAACGGTTTCAAATACAAGCTCCATAATACCACATCTCTTAATAATAAACTCAAATGGCTTATCTTCCAATTTCCATCTTATGTAGGACAGCCTTAGCCATCATATCTGTGGTGATCCGATCAACATGCACTGTCACAGAGTGATGTTAGAAAAAAAAGAAGAGATAATCAAGCTCAAATTAAAAATATGAAGAAAGTTGCTTCTGTGATTCAGACTTCTCCATCCACCATTATACTTAACAATACACTATATTTAATCTTTAAAGATAACCCTAAAACAGCAAACATTGTTTACATTTAACATAGCCTTTTGTGTGAAAGAGAGAATATACCCGAATGTTTATTTCTCATTCAATGATGTGTAGAAGGCTTTAAAATTTTGTTTACATAGCAGAAGCCTGTCCAGTGTCCAGTCATGTAAAGGTTAATGTTATTGTCACTGGGCTTTTACTAATGGGTGAAGAAATTAAAATTAATAAATTAACTAACAATGCAATTTATTCATTTTTGAAAATATGTGTAGCAATAAATTATAAAATAATTTATGAAAATTTTCTCTTAGTAAATGTACCAATTGTTGACCCTGAAAAGTATAAGATTACCTTCAATGTTCCAAGATGACATAGCTTATAAAATGAGGTTATAGTAAAGATGATACAGGAAAGACTTATCTTTCAGGGTAAACAGAGCATATCCCACAGTAAATAATGTACATAGAAAAGTTCACAAGACCAGATCAAATAAAACGGTAGATTTAAATGGTGTCTCGTGTACTTCAATACAACAAAATTGCTAGAAAATTCAAAATAGCTCGAAAAATATCATGTTTTTATACAAAATTTCTTATTATAAAAGGAAGGCCTTTGAATTACCTATCTAAAGAGAGTTTATATGCTACGATCGGTTAAAAACTTTAGCTGTACCTGGCAGTCAACGTATATGGTAAGAGGAAGTGATGGAATTAACGAACATAAAAACGTTCACAAGACCCGATCAGATAAAATTGTTGATTTAAATGTTGTCACGTGTACTTCAATACTACAAAATTGCTAGAAACTTCAAAAAAATTCAAAATATCTCGAAAAATATAGATTTTTCATACAAAATTTATCTTCATAAAAGAAAGGGCTTGGAATTGCCTACATAAAGAGAGTTTACATTTTATGATATGATTAAAACTTTAGTTGTCCCTTGCAGTCAAAGTATATGGTAAGAGGAAGGGCTCGAATTGATGTAAATAAAAAAGTTCACCTGACCAAAAAATTCAAAATAACTGAAAAAATATAGATTTTTCATAAAAAAATTATTTTCATAAGAGAATGTCCTTGGAATTACCTACCTAAAGAGAGTTTGCATGTTACGATCTGTTAAAAACTTTAGCTGTCCCTGGCAGTCAACGTAAATGGTTAGAGGAAGGGCTGGAATTCACGTACATATAATATTTCATAAGACCCGATCAGATAAAATTGTGGATTTAGATGGTGTTGCGTGTATTTAAATACTACAAAATTGCTAGACACTTCATAAAAATTCAAAATAACTCGAAAAATATCGGTTTTTAATACAAAATCTCTCTTTATAAAAGAAAGGTCTTGGAATTACCTACCTAAAGAGAGTTTACATGTTACGATCTGATAAAAGCTTTTACTCTCCCTGGAAGACAACGTATATGGTAAGAGGAAGGGTTCGAATTAAAGTTTTTAAAAAAGTTCACAAGAACCGTTCAGATAAAATGTAGCGTTTAGTGCTATTAAGCTACAAGAAGAAACTAAGTCCACAACTAAACAAGAACGATATAAATCAAGTGCAGGCTTACCGTCGTCCAATTATACTGTGTTGTGGTATCACGTCTCCAAGCGAGCTCTCGCACCTCCGCGCACATTCAACTGTGTATTTAGACTGACTGATTGGAGCTTGTTTTGCAAGGTGCGCATAGCATGATGGGAATAAATGTGACGTATGCGCCTAATACACCCATGTTCTATGGAAAACTTTCATTCTGGATGCTTCTCCAACATTCCCCTTCCCTCTAGTCATTCTTTCTCTCCCCGTCTTGTGATGTGTTTTTCCTTTGTTTTTGTTCCCCCTCTTCCCCTCTCTGAGCGAATAAACTAGTGTATATATTGGGCTAGGATGTTTTGAACGTCACTCTTGTCTGGGCTTACTCCAGGAACACACATAGGTGTTCGGAATGAGAAAAAGGTAAAAATTCCCTTTCGGACAATGTACGCCAAAATTCTTTTTCGGCTTAAACTTTGTATTTAAAAATTCTTTCACCTAAATCTAACTTAGAATCATTATTGTTGTTGGGTAGACGTAAAGACCACCTTTGGGTCGCGTTCTGTAAATCTTTGTAATGAATTGGAATGAAATGATAACTTTTAACGGCGAAATTTATAGCCTGTTTGACTTTGGAACAGTAATTACTAAACTTTATTTCTCTAAAGATTTATCATTGTTGTTATGCGAGTTGAGAAGTCTATTTTTTGAGATAGCTAGAAAACTTGAATTATTGTTAAATGTTTAATATATATTTATCCACTTTGGTAAAATATTGTAAATATCAAATTTAAATGCTTTTCATGCATTACCTTTGTTGTTATGAGATTTGAGGCATCGACTTTTTTAAATGGATGGCAAACATTTGTAATTATTAACTTACTAAAATAATATTTATGTATATTTATCTTCCCCTTTGGGGCCATATTCTTATATCCTCATTATATATCAATAAAATAACCAAAGATATTGATGCCATTTTTTGTGTTGTCACGTAAACCTTCCCCTTCTGGGAATATCTTCAACCTTTTAATATCATGAGAAATTCTGTTGAGTGGCTTCGGGGAAACAGAACACATGAACCTTTTTAAGGCCCATTGTTTTGTTATAGTCCTATCGGCTCCTCTGCAAATTTATGTTCTTTTTCTTATTTTTGTTGTCTCTGCTTTTACATTGTTGCACACCGACCTTGGTTTCTTGGGTAAACTAAGGAGGTGCGCTACAAAAATTATGGATTTAATTGGTGTCTTGTGTACTTCAATACTACAAAATTGCTAGATATTTCACCAAAATTCAAAATAACTCGAAAAACATAGATTTTCAAACAAAATTTCTTATTTTAAAAGAAAGGACTTGGAATTACCTACCTAAAGAGAGTTTACATGTTAAGATCTGATTAAAAATTTAGCTGTCCATGACAGTCAACGTATGTGTTAAGAGGAAGGGCTCGAATTCACGTAAATAAAAAAGTTCACAAGACCCAAAAATTCAAAATAACTTGAAAAATATAAAGTTTTCTACAGGATTTTTCTTATAAAAGAAAGGCCTTAGAATTACCCACCTCAAGAGAGAGTTTACATGTTACAATCTGATTAAAACTTTATCTGTCCCTGGCAGTCAACATACATGGTACAAAGGGCTCGAATTCACCTACATAAAAAAAATCACAAGACCTCAAAAATTCAAAATGGCTGTAAAAATATCGATTTTTCTTACAAAATTTCTTTTATAAAACGAAGGCTTTGGAATTACCTACCTAAAGAGAGTTCATATGTTACGATCGGATAATAACTTTAGCTGTACCTGGCTCTTCTGTAGTCAACGTATATGGTAAGAGGAAGGGCTCGATTTAACGTATATAAAAATTTCACAAGACACGATCAGATAAAATTGTAGATTTAAATGGTGTCTCGTGTACTTCAATACTACAAATGTTTTAGACACTTCACATTAATTCAAAATAACTCGAAAAATATCTATTTTTCATACAAAATACTGTTTATAAAATTAAAGCCTTGGAATTACCTACCTAAAGAGAGTTTATATGTTACGATCGGATAAAAACTTTAGTTGTACCTGGGTCTTCTGTAGTCAACGTATATGGTAAGAGGAAGGGCTCAATTTAACGTATTTAAAGAGTTCACAAGACACGATCAGAAAAAATTGTAGATTGAAATGGTGTCTCGTGTATTTTAATACTACAAAATTGCTAGACACTTCACAATAATACAAAATAACTCTAAAAATATCAATTTTTCATACAAAATTTTTTTTTTAAAAGAAAGCCCTTCAAATTACCTACCTAAAGATTGAAAAATGTTACGATCTGATCAATACTTTAGCTGTCCCTGGAAGTCAACTTATATGGTAAGAGGAAGGGCTCGAATTAACGTGTATAAAAAGTTCACAACACCTGATCAGATAAAATTATAGATTTAAATGGTGTCTCGTGTACTTCAATACTACAAAATTGCTAGACACTTCACAAAAATTCAAAATAACTTGAAATTATCGATTTTTCACACAAAGTTTCTCTTTATAAAAGAAAGGCTTTGGAATTAACTACCTAAAGAGCGTTTGCATGTTACAATCCGATAAAAACTTTAGCTGTCCCTGGCAGTCAACGTATATTGTAAGAGGAAGGGCATTGTTTTTTAAATTGGTTGGTAAAAGGAACTAAAATTAGATAAACAATTTCCTCTCATTTTACAGTATATAGTTAAAAGAAATAAAATATTACTTATAAACAAGTTAAAATATGATGAACATTTCCTTGTTTGTCCAAATGTTCCTATCTCAATATCATTCTTTACAAATTTCCTCTTTTTTTGTTTTCCTATTTAAAGAAGTTGCAGTGCCTGTTTCACACGCTCTCCTTATGAGTTCGAATACAATGAAACCTAGGTCGTAAGAATGGGCAATATACAAGAACGTTGGTGAATGCTTAGTGGGCTGATAGTGTGCTCCCAAGCACACTATCGCTTCACCTTGTAACCTATGCCGACGCAACCATTTTGTGTTTGTCACTTTTATATGTTTCTATCTACCTATCCCGTCTGTACTTTCTTCAAATATAATAAACTCTAAAGAGATATTTATTCAAAAAGAATATGATACTGTTTTTTGAAACAATGTCTAGTAAAATCGATTAAAAAAAAGGTAAAAGTTAAATTCTATTTAGTAATGATCTAACATGGTTGATAATGGCAGGAATTTCGCTATAGTATAAGGTATTGTGAACATTTTTTCACCAATTTGTGATTTGTATAGGCCACTATAATGTTTTATGCAGGACTAGAGGCCCGTAAAAACTGTTTTTAGTTAAATTTTGTTTTTTAAATCTCACTTTTCGGTGTTATTTCATGTTTATTATTTACATATTGAGACAATGTATACAAAATTAGAGTTTATTATTGAAACCTTATATATTTGCTTTAAAATTCTTTGTCAAGTTTAGGAGACAGCACGTAATGGTATTGCAGGAACCACAAATGCTGTTTCAAAATGCATTTTCAACTGTATAATGCGGGTAATAATTATGAATTTGGAAAAGCCCTTCATTTTACATTGCTAATTATACTATTATATATAACTATTTGTTTTCTTTGGCTTTTAAATATCAATATTTGTTTTAGATCTCTCTTAATCATATTGCACAATAATGCTTCTAGCAACAGTTTTTGCTTTTTATAAGGGATTTATCTTTGAAAATTATATCCAATGGCATAGGACATGTGGATTTAAAAAGATATGTTAGTCTCTTACTAGTGCAGTTAACGTGACTTTGAGGTTCCTGTTAAATACCCATATTTTGGTCAATCTTATCCCTACAGAACAAATGTACTTTTATCAACATAAAATTCACTCATTTATTTACCTTCAAAATGCAATATTAACTATTATGCATCATAAGTTTAATGGGTCTAGCCCACTATTTTACAAATCTGAATCTTTATGTATTCTTGATTATCCAAATCACCATCAACTGTTTCCAGTCTGTGGCTGGGTCAGTTTAGTAAAATGCCTCCATTCTGCTATTCTTCCATTCTTCTTCTTTCAGACACATGTTGTTATAGACTCCTTCCATTTATTTCTTGAGCTTCCTTGCGGTGTTTTCCCTCCAAACTTCATCTCCATCAATCTCTTTGTCCATCCTTTTTATCTCACCCTTGCTTCCTCTACTATCCCATGTACTCCCTGTAACCCCATTCTTTACATGATTTAATCCCTATTCCTATTCCTCCTCATTAGGAAATTATGAACATAAGAGGAAATAACAGAATAAAAGAAAATTATAACCTTCATACAGTAAGTTAAATTAATACAGTGTTAAATTAATGATCTGGGGTTTGGTTGTTAAGTTTTTTTAATATAATTATGTTGGGGCTGAACCATCAATAAATAGTACTAAAACTCTTAAAATAAATTCAAATTCATAATTTTTGGGGAAAAATAAATAAATCTAATCTCGAATATATCCTTAAGGATTGGAAATTCCATCCCTAAATATTAGTTCTCTTGCATAACTAAAAAAAAATAACGGTTTTATTTTTAGGCTTCTATACTTTTTTTAATAGATTGTAAGGAAAGGAAGCTGATTATAAAATTAGAAATAAATGTAAACAAATGACTTTATCTCTTATTAGCGACAATATAATAAAACATCTATCAAGTCTTCATCAGAGGTATTATCAGGATACTGTTCTTGGCGTCAGGCCTTCGCCACCAGCGACCAAGTCTGTGTTCCTGTCCCACACCTGCCACAAGATGGCCACCATCGGAAGTGAAGGACAGGGCATTCACAAAACCCGTGACCGTCACTTGGAACAGAGGAGAGAGCGTCTTGAAACCATTCCCACATTTCCACAGACGAATGTGGCCGTCCGAAGAACCTGCACAAGGCATTCACTCTCATTGGTTAATCTATTAAATAAGAATGTTTTGTTTTTGGTATTGTTTTATATTAATAAATTATGGAAACGGGACAAAAGTTTTGAGGAAAGACCAACAAAATCACATTTTGGAAAACATTCGCAACAATGTGTCTGACCAAGAAACCAACCTTTGGCTCTTGGGTTAGAGTTCAGTAATCTCGTGTGAATATAACTCGTGTTTGTGATACGGTTTTTTTTTTATTTTTATTTTATTTTAGCATTGTGTCTTACTACCCGTTCAGGTTATATGCCTATGTACTAATTACTCTAGTGTGTTTGGGATTAGGAAGGCTGAATTTAGCGGAAGTGTACCCACATTTGTATGGTAGGGGAGTGGAAAACCATTTAGGAAACTACACCCGACCGGGATTGAAACCTGATCTCCTTGTAATCGGGAGTCTTGTCTATTGCGAGAGTGACGCCTAAGATAATGCGACCATAAAAGCAGGTTTGTGGCCCTATCAAGTTGATAACCCACCTTCATGTAGACTACAACAAACAACAAACAGTGAACATACCTGACGCAACAAGGTCAGTGTTGACGAACGCTGCTATACTGCACACCCAGTTGGGCTCGCTATTTTCCTGGGACAAACCATGGGCATCAGGGACCACGCATAATGGTTTTTTCTTCATGGAGCCCCACAAACAGAGCTGACTGCAACAAGTACACACCAGCAAATTACGAGAGCATTCACACGTTTTGTACCCAACCTCTTTGATACAAACAAATACTATTTATCCATCAGCTCAACACTATTCTTCATCCCCTTACTATCAGATTCAAATAATACTTCATCATTCTATTGGTGCTACCTTGATAGTTTTGCAATTTATTTATCTAACATCTCTATCATATTTGTTATATTGGTTTTTTTTAGCACCGAGTCTTACTACCTGTTGGGATTACACGCTTATTGTATTGCTCTTATCTTGGAAGGATTCATGTATTTTAAAGAGATATGGAAAATACTTTATAGGCCTAATGTAGAAGTGAACTCCCACACATGTTTTGTAGACAAGAATAGACGACACAAGGCAACATCTGAATAAAATTATGACAATAGCTATTCTGTTAATATAATAAAATTTTATCACCTAAGCAAAATAGATATACTTTAAAGTGAATATATGTATCACTTACCCGTCGTCTCCACATGACAGGAAATGGTCCTCGTTTATGAGTTTGACAGCGTCAATGCTACCTTTGTGGCCGTTAAAAATAAGTTGAGACTCTTCTACCACCTTCCATACCCTCACACTGCAATCTCTACCACCAGATGTCACCGCTCTCTCCCGTTGCAGAGCGTCTACACTCGTCACCTCACTCTGGTGACCTAAGCTGGATACAAATGACAACATGTCAACACAACACCCTGTACAGCACCACGAGAGCGATATCCCCAATACATCTCACAGCAGTTCACCTTGATAAGTTTATTTTTACAAATTATTCATATCAGTATATAAAATTGTGGAAGTGAGTCTAGGCTCTCGCCTTTTGATTGTCACCCATGTTTGTCTTCAATAATTATTGGTTGGTTGATAAAAAGAAATGAGAATTTTAATTTTTGGGTCTGCAAATGTAGAAACAGAGATTAATGGACAAGGAACGCCAATTCTCCACGTGGCCTTGTTCGGCTGGGCTAGATTTGTTAAACAGTATAGAAATATTTTTTTCTGGTGCTAGTAAAATGAAATAATTTTTATTATTCAGTGTGAGTCACCATTATTTAAGAGTCTAGACGTATTGTGATCACTTAGAAAATGTAAAACTTTAAACACATAATAAAACAGTTTTATTGCAAACCATGTTAAGGTTTAAATTATAATCACAAACAGTTCATCTTAAAAGGTGAAATGTTAAAAAAATAATATTAATAACAGTTCATTAATATAAATTTGTGCATTTATGTGACGACACAACACCATTACAAATTGGTTTGATATTATTGCCAATTTTGTGTGATACTACTTAATGAAAATCCTTTCTTTTTTTTGAATTAACGAATGTGTGGTAAACTCAATTTCTTTTTCTTTCATTTGCAAAGTTTATAATGTCTCTGCATCTTTACTTTAAAACTCATGACACACCTTAAAATTGTCTAACACTTCTACCATTTTCTGAATATCAACAAAAAATCCTCACCCAAAAGTAAATCAAAAATTAATCACAAGGTCATCCATCATTTAAATTCAGTCTGTTCTCCTTGATATTTGCTACATTTATTGTTGAATCAATACACAATGGATAAGGTGATTCAAATTATAAATATATAATTAGCAAACTGGCACAAAATAAAACACAAAGCAAAGAATATTCAATTTAAATTAATTACCAGTCCCATATAAACACAAATAGTTGTAGAGTAACATTCTACACAAGGTGTAGGGAGCGTATCGGCTGAGGAGTGCTTATTGTCTAGTTACAAGTCCAATATAGACACAAAGAGTTGTTGATTGAGTGGTTGATTACACACAGAGTGGAACGAGACTTGGGGAAGAGAAGTGCTGCCTGTCCAGTCATCATCAAGTAATATTTTGCCCAGCTAACTAGCTAAATTAAGTTAGGAATTATGACATTACTATGACTGTGGGTTCAATACTAACAGTGTCTCAATGTAGGACATCTCGTCGAGGTTCCAAATCTTGACAGAGCGGTCTCTAGAGGAACTGAACAGTGTGTGAGACCCTCGCTGGAAACAGAGTCCTGTCACAGGACCTTTGTGGCCCTTAAAACAATGGAGATGATCTAGGGTGTCTGCCTTCCACACATGAACTAATAGTTCCTCCCCACCTGACACCTGTAAGAAGGAGTAGTACTTTGTCACAGGAATACTTTAAACAAATACTTGCCGTCTCTTGTTGCAACACCTTGTACGACTGGGCATGCAGACTAAGCATCATGCTCGGCTTGTCTAGTTTGCCAGTGATGAAAAGGTTGGGGTTCAAGTCCTGGTCAGAATACTTAGTATATTTTTTTCTAAATAGTTTTCCATTCCTCCTCCATACAAATAATGACACCATTTACTCTTAAAATTTATTTTATTTGAGGTATTTAACGTGCACTTTCTGAACCGACTGATTATATCAGCATTCGGGAATTTATACAAGTAAGAGCGAAAGGGCCTACTAATTTTGCTGGGGAAGTTATGTAAAAATGCCTTTTAGGGTTCTTTAACATGCCACAATCGACATGGGACCGACAGCTTTACTTCTCCTCTGAAAGAAGTTGTGCTACGGATTGTTATTGTTCAAGAAAAATCTGTTGAACCTGGTTGGGTTTGAACCCATGTACAACGGGTCCTGAGGCGAGCAATTTACCCCAAAACCACTGAGGTCGATTACTCTTAAAAATCTAGCCTTATAATAATGATAGGGAAATATTTGCTCTGCTTTATTTTATTAATTAAAACAAAATAAAAATAAGAACACACCATTTTTTAAGCTGATGTATTAAAATTAATTTAACCCAAGTAAAATGCACCTTTTTGTGTTTAGATACTAAATTACATTACAGGTTATCTACATTTCCTCACCAGGAAGCGACTGTCTGAAGAAACTGCTAGACACAGGATGCTCTTGTTATGACCTGGCGTCTTACGCTTGCCAACTGCTAATATACACCTCTCTTTCTGTCTTTTAGTCAAACACCCTGCAATAAGGAAAAGTCACAAATTTCTTTATCGTGTTGAGAAAAAATCAGGATGATTTGAAAAAGTGTATATGGTAGTATGGAACCATTTGGTGAATCAATAAGACAATAACTCATTTCGGTGGCCGCATGGTCTAAGGCAATAAACTAGACTGCCGGTGACTGGGAGATCTTGCTTCGATCTCGGTTAGATATACTTAGAGTGATTTTTCAGAAATGGTTTCCCACTAACTCTCCAGGCAAATACAGGTACACTTCCTCTAAATTCAACCTTCCTCATTCCTAACCCATTAGTGTGATTAGAACATAGGCGTATAAACCGAATGGGTACTAAGACGCAGTGCAAAAAAAAAAATCTTCAATTCAAGATTCTTGTAATTAAATATTTACATATTCGTTTCTAAGATGCCTAACTTTTATTTTAAACAGATTATCATGGTCTTTATTAATATTTTTCAAGAAATACATCACAAAATGATGTGTAGCAAAAGATAATACAAAATTGTGTTTGTGTGTTTATGTTTGTGTGTTTATGTGTGTGTGTGTATATATATACACACACACACACACACACACATACAAATGAATATGAGCAATTAGATGAGGTCAGTACAAGTTGGTTTTTATAACCATGTCTAACTACCCATTCACGTTACTCACATATGAATTATACCTAATTATAATGTGTTTTAGATAAGAGGAGGGTTGAATTTTAAAGGAAGTGTATCCACATTTCCATATAGTAAGAGTGGAAAACAATTTAGGTACAATTTCCTTTGGTACACCCAACCAAACTTCAAATCCCGCTCTACCCCATCATTGGTTGACCAATATTTTGCGAGGGTGACATTTCAGATCAGTGGTTATCAAACTGTGATCCGCAGACAGGATCACGGGGGGAAAAATATTTACTCACTTTCGTTCTGGCTGATGGCCAGTGGTGAGACAAGATAGGTTAGTACAAGTAACTTTTAGGTGTTGGCAAAGTGTACGCATTTGGCAACATGGTGGCTTTAGTGAGTGACGCATTGTGTTGAGTTATGAAAACATTAAAGGTCGAAAACCACAGTTCAAGACCCTTTAAAAAATGTTTGCCAGCACTCTAGACAAGTGTGTTTAATCCAGCTGGCAATATTTCACTGCAACTCACATTGGACAATATTACAATCCTTGCTGCCAGAATAGAGGAATTTATCATCAGGCGACAATGCCATACAAGTGATAGCGAGCTTGTGCTGTTTACACCGCAATACGGCTATGTTGGGAGTGTCTGCACCGCTGTAATTGTCCGCAACTGTCCGCCGCAACCTGCCGCTCTGTTCCAGTACACTTTCCTTGAGCCTCTGAGCCACTGCGGCCCGATCCACTGTGTCAGTCTCTAAACGCTCACTCTCTGAAAGAGAAAATACACCACTGTGAATATTCGACCACCAACATAAGAGCTGTAAATATAGATTAAATTTTTTTTCGAACTAGGCTTATTTCATAACAAAATTTTAGGCATTGTAATACCCATTAGTGTTATAAGCATATTAATTAAGCTAATGAGCCAGGGATAATAAAAGACAACATTTTAAAGGAAATGTATTCGCATTTATAGTGGAGAAGTGGTCTAGGGGTAAGAGGTCGGACTTATGTGCTGGGGGCCCGAGGCTCAATCCTCGGTCCCGGCACAGATTTATCTGATTGCCAAACCCTTCCTTCACCTCTGACAAGACNCTTCACCTCTGGCAAGACGTGTATTAATCACAACTTGTGAATGTGTGGAATGCCAGGCCTCAACCGTGGTTCGGATCCAACGTTAAACTGTAGGTCCTCCATTTCATCTCACCATCACCCTACCATTACATATTAGCGTAAGTGCGTACAACCCGAACGGGTAGTAAGACGCGGCGCTGATAGTAATAATAATAATGATAGTGGAGAAACATTTAGGAAAAAATGCAACCTTACTATATCCGACCAGGATTCAATCCTCGATTTCCTTGTCAGCAGGTATATTAATCATATACATTGAACACAATTTTAAACCTCTCCAAAGTCTTTCTCCCCACCGCCTCTTATTCTCTACACTTCATTGCACTCCCTTCAGCCACGGATCTTACTCTTGGTTCCCTTACCTCCTCCCCCCTAACTTCAATATCCAACACCTTATTACATCTTCTCCTCCATTCTTCTCACATGACCGTATACCACCTTAATCGTGACTTCTCTCTCCTGTTCTGCCAATGTCTCCTCTTCAACTATTCCTCTCATCTTATTTCTCATCATCCTATCCATTCTTTTCCTTTCTATAATATTTTTTAGAAATTTCATCTCATAGGTTTGAATTCTGTTTTCATGCTGTTCCTTTATGACCCACGTTTCCACTGCATATGTCAATATTGATACATAATGCATCTTGTAGACCAGGGTGGTCCAACGTTTTTCATCCCAAGGGCCAAATCTGATTATTAGTTCGCACCGCGGGCAGAAAATATACTTGGTAATCTCATAAACTTAATAAAGGCTTAAAAACAACCCTTATTAAATTTATTTGTGGTATTTAGCATGCACTTTTTGGACAGACTGATTATATTAGCACATGAGAATGTTCTATGAACTAGAGTGAAAGCGCCTACCAATTTTGCTGTCAAAGGTATTTTCACAAACCTTCCAGGGTTCTTTTACACACCACAATCGACATGCGACCAACGGCATTACTTTCCCACCAAAGGAAGTCGTGCTAAGATTTTTTATCGGTGAAGAAAAATCCCTTGTACCCATGTGGATTTGAACCCACAAACATCGGCTCCTGCAGCGAACACTGTATCCTAAGACCACTGAGATCGACAACTCAATAACCAACTAGGCCCTACTTTCATTACTTATATACAAATAGTTTTTTTAATTTAGAATCTATCAAATTTTATTTAAGAAAAAAAAAGTAGTATTAATCCCCCAAAAATGCATAATGAAATATGCACACGCGCACACACACTTTTCCAAAACTACTTAATATTGATATGTATTTAGGCCTATACATATTTTTGCTAAATATTTTTATTTGAATTCTTTTTGCTTCTCAAAAGCGAGAGGTTCTCATTAATTTTTCACCAAGATACTGTGTGGGCCACATTTTCAGTGAGCGCGGGCCGCGAGTTGGACCACACTGTTGTAGATCACCCCTTAACACCTCCTTGAAATTGTTTTCAAAGATCATTTATGGAAAATTTGTCAACATTACTGATGTGATCTCTGTTTGTAAGTGGATATAAATGACTACCGTGCCTGGTATATTTAGACTAGAGCAAGATATAGCCAAACTTATAATTTAAACAACAGTTACTTACACCTTTAAACAAATCACACAAGTGAAAGCCACCCCAATTATTCTGACATACCTTGCTGTTCAATCTCACTGAGATAAAGTTTTGCAAGCCTTAGTCTCTTTTCCTGCGTCGTTTCCCGACTATCATCCTCCGGCTCAATGTCAGGCCCTGGTATAATGTCCTCATCCTCACTATCAAGTTCTTCATCCAATCGAGGCTTGCGCTCAAGCGGTTGTGTCCCCTTCTTGACTCCCGCAAACTAAAGGTGAAACAACACAATTAAACCTTAAGTTTATCACAGTTGTTTTAATTTAGAATTTAAGACTTGAATGCATGTTATTAGTTTCAACTTGTTTGATCATATGGGCCTATGGAGTTTGTTTAGAAAGCGAGAGAGCAGTAAAATATAACTCTAGTAGCATGCCATGCTATTGGTTAATGGCAAGAAACAAAGTAAACAAATATATTGTCACAGCATAACCATTACCGTAACTATAACAAATAACATATTTTAGTACAAATGAAATGATTTTGTAAACAAAATTGTTAATGTATTGTTTTATTTTAAGTTGCTGTTGTAGTTTATCAGTGTTAACAAATATTTGAAAATGATATCTTGTCAAGTAGCTTAATTGAGTACTTAAATGTCATTAAAAATCTAATCACCTAAAATATGTGTAATTTTGGTAAGATCTGTCCCAAAATGTGTTCTTTGTGAGAACTTATGATTGTTAAATTTTTAATGATTTGCTATATTAAATAAAGTACTGTGTATTATATAGGGTTCTTAGTTATGATTCCCCACATTATATAAAAATAAAATTATATAGTAAAAATATTCATGAGTTTTAAGCAAATAACTCAAAACTTAACCTCACCTTCCGTTTACGTTCGCCATTAATCTTGATATTTGGTTTATTTGTTTTACCTCTAATAAAAAAAGACATTATTAATGTGTATCGTTTTAAGATCTTCCAAATAATTTAGCTCGAAGTTAGCTGGTTGTTATAATGCTGAAATGTGAGAATTCTGTAGTTAATTATTTTGTTTTGCATACTTTTATTTCAAAACAGTACCATGTGGTAAAAGATAACCACAGATCATTGTACTCTAAAATAATGTGGATTGTGGATACTCCAGCCGAAAAGTTGTAGGTAGCTTTCTATGTTGTTAGCGCTATTGTGTCAGTATTCAACACTAAATGGACGTCTTCTGTGGCTCTGTAAAAAGTTTTATAGCTTTGACCATAGATAAGGGCTTTGACTACTAGGACTAAGGGAGCGGTCTTTCATTATTTACTTGTCGACCATTGTCTCATATTGGCGTTTATTGGATCTAAAGTTTAAAGTTTACAACAACATAACAATGGATAATGTTCAATTGTAGTTCATTATTAAAAAAAATAATCATAGCTTTATACATTTAAACGATGCAACTAGCGCGTTCCATACTACTAGAAATTTATTTGTGAAAACAATAAATTAAAATGCGATTTCATAGTCTGAGAAAATGTCACCCTCCCTTTCTAGCCACTCTATACCCTAATGAATTTTGTTTCATAGTCCATCTAGGGCACCTTGAAGTCTACTGACTAACTAGATTTTAAGTAGGTACCTATTTACTTTAGTAGGCCTAATGCAGAGACCACACTTGCCTGTAATTCTTTTATTGAAATTTTTTAAAATCGATTCTTCACTTTCAATAAAGGGACTTTCACATCAATTTAAAGATTTGATATAATTTAAACATTGATTTTTTTTAATGTGTGCCGACCACATGACACCTTCTATCCTCAATTGTTAGCACTGCCATCGTTAACGGTGGAGGCCACCAGGTTGGTATAGCTCGATCGCGATCGCGGGATAGAAAAAAAACTTGAAAACAAAAATTCAAATAAGTTTGGCAATTAATCAAACAAAAGATTTTAATAAAATAAATATATTTTTAAACACACATTTTTTAAGATCCCAGAGGGATTGTAAATGTTTTCTTGACTTTATAATCCATATTTAACTGACAGTTGTTTTAATGATGTTTAGATATACAAAACCCAATATGTTGTCGTAAGGACTGTACAAGTATCTGGAAGTGGTACCTACGTCTAATCTCCGGTCTCTTAAGTTGGGTTGTGAAAGGATGTTAATTTATAGCTTCACCCAGGCAGGGTTGCACATAACTTCTTAATAATATGTAACTTACCATGATAATTATATTCAAGTATATAATATATAATGAAGCAGGAGAGAGATACCTGGAGGGCACAGTTTCACAATGATGACATAATTTAATTAATACATTACAATTTATTATAAAATGCCTGGTTAGTAAAAGCCAATTATTTTAAGAATAACTGTCCATTCCTACTTATTACTGCTACACTCCATGGCACCAACCCACAATCGAGCCATATCGACCGAGTGGCTGCCATCTTTTGGTGAAGATAGAGAGAACTTTTACAGATAGAGGGTGTTGTGTGGTCGAAAAAATGAACTCGTCGGTTTTCAATCTCAGTTTTCTAGACCAGAGCCGGTTATTTTTTTAAATTCAAGTAGCTCCTCATTCATCCTCATGAAGCTAAGTTTACGCCATTCCAAACCCACTGTTTCACAGAAAATCTGAAAACACCAGGAATTGAAACCGGGTCCCCTGGATTTGTATTATTATTATTAGCACCGCGTCTTACTACCCGTTTGGGTTATTCACACTTACGCTAATGTGTAATAGTAGAGTGATTGTGAGATGAAATGGAGGACCTACAGTTTAACATGGGATCCGAATCACGTTGGAGGCCTGGCATTCCACATCTGGATTTGTAGATAGAAGCTCTGACCACTAGCCCACAGAGATGAATTCCTGTTACACACCTTTCTTTAAATATCACTATTGATTCCAGCTTGTTCCCACCTAGTAATTTTTTTAAATTTATTACTAATTCCTGTTACATACTTTTAAAATTATTCCTTGAATCGGCTACATTGTTGTTGGTTCCATTTAATTCCTTCCTACATATTCATGGTATTTACTGTTCAATACTGTCTGTTACCAATAATTTCCGTCTATAAATTACTAGTATAAAACAGGTATTCTCAGCAGTGTGGCATAACATGCAGCAAGTACTATATTTTTAATATAACCGGTGTTAATCATAACATCAACTAAATGTCTTATATGATAAAGCTTGTCAACATTTATTTTGCATCAAATCAAATAGAGCATACAATTTTCATTCAAGTGATCTTTGTAACTAACTTTACTTATCCAAACATAATAGCGTTAGTTTTGACTATTTGGAACAATTCTGCCCCTTCAATAAAAACAGTTTGTAGTGGGTCAAGTACCTACTGATGGAACAACCTGTTCTAGTCAGGGGGAAACAAACACATTTTTACTCTTTTCGTGTTTTTTTTTTTAAATTTGACAACAGTAAATTATGACAATCATCCATGGATAGTACATGGTGTATCTGCGCATGCACACAACTAAACCAGTCCTTCTATCCATAGACGCTTATCATCATCATCATCATCAACTGTTTCCAGGTTGTGGCTGGGTCAGTTCAATAAAATGCCTCCATCTTCTTTTATCCTTCCTCCTTCAATTGCTTCCATTCTTCTCTTCTCACTTGCACACTTTCCGTTATCTGCTCCTCCCATCTCTTGGCCTCCCTCATGGTCCTTTCCCTTCATACATTATTTCCATCATTCTCTTTGGCATCCTCTCCTTCTCCATCCTCATTACATGACCATACCATCTCACCCTTGCTTCCTCTACTATCTCATGTACTCCAACATCCTCATTACATGCCCATACCATCTCAGTATTGCTTCCTCTACTATCTCATGTAGATTATATATTCACATGCCTACAAATTTTGTAAAAATAGGTATTCCTCAAAATAAAGATCAATTTATTCACACCAAATCTTTAAAAATCAATATGCGTGCTATATTCAAGCCTTTTTTACCTCCTTCAGTTTCAAACCTGCCCCACTCACCCTCATTCAAGAGATGGAGTAAGAAAATCAGTTCATTTCTGCCCCAGGAACAGCTGCTCCAACAAAACGAACAATCTAGGAGTGAACCTACTTCCCGAAACAAATGCAAAAGAGCAAGAAAGTACAAATAGAATTGTTCCTAAAGTCAAAAAACAATAAAAACTAAAATAATATAAATTGTACCGTTATAAATAAATAGATCAAGTATGTTCTATGAATCTTGTTTACCAAGTGTACAAAATTGAAATAATTAGTAATTTAATCAATCAAGGCAAAGGACCTGATTTTGATTGGAAATGCACGTTTGAGAGAAACTCAAGCAAAATTGATTTAAAAAAATAGTTGTTCTAAATCAATAAAACATTTGGTAAGTTCTACAAATATGACACATTCACGAAATGTAATTTTGTTAATACTGTACAGTCAATATTAACATTTACAATAATAAAAACCAGCTTTCTTTCATTTCTAATGGTGTCTTGGAGATGCACGTATCTGGTGATGGGTTCTTTTTTTATTAACTTTGTGTCTATTTATATTTTATTCAAGTGTGATATAACTTTGATACAACTTTTAACATAAATATTATTGTTCAAGTACGATAGTACAACTTTAACATAAATGTTATATTAATAAGAGAGACGAGACGCCGGGATACGATGGTATTAAAGGTTCGGAAAAATCAAAAAAATACCTCAAATACAATTATAGAAATCATGATTTCAAACAACACTTTAAAGCAAATATGGCAATGATATAAGGAATTAAAAGTACTGTAGTTAGGAGAGTAACAAAAACAAAAAAATATATACATTAATTTACATAAAAAGTGTTGTCTTTACTGTTTATGGCGTAATAGACATTACATACAAAATAGAATTTTCTCAGTGGCACCAAGCCTTAAACATCTTTTCTTTGGGTTAAATTTTAAATATTTTCATTTCAGAATTGTACATTTCTAACTATTCAAGGATTTAAAATTCTAGATTCAAATTTGAGAAATATAGGGTTTGATCCAGCTCTAATTAACAGTTGTCCTTGACTAGTTTAACATCAATTTTACTTCTATAAAACACCCAACACCAATACAGTCCGACACAATATTTTACAACCTTGTACTCTATAGTAATGCTTTTCAAATTGTGTGTACATTTTCAAAACAACGGATCAGTATTTTGGTTAGGTAGCCGACTTGGAACAAAAGGTGAGAGGAAGGGCAGTTACATAAGCTAACAACCACGTTTTTGACAAGTTTTTATCTTTAGCACCGTGTCTTACCATCCATTCAGGTTATACCCATATGTACTAATTACGCTAATGAGGAAGGTTGAATTTAGATGAAATGTACTCGCATTTGTGTGGAGGCAGAGTAGCAAACCATTAAAGAAAAACCATCCTCAATGCACCCGACCGGGATGCAAACCCTGATCTTTCCATCATTGGCAGTCTAGTCTATTGCGAGTGTGACGCCTTAGACCATGCGAACACCGAAGCGGGTTTGGTAATTGTTCCATCATCTTTTTGGTTCCTCAAGTAGTATGAGTAGGCATTGTTTTCTTTTCTCAGACCCACTAACTCGTTCTCCGATAATAGGGGTCTGGGGAGAGGTCAAGGGGGGTCTGGAACCCTCACCCCCCTCCTTGAACCACTCCTCATTATGCCCACACTCATAACCATAGTAAGTCAAAATTTAAAAAAGGATTTTAAAAATATACAATCACATGTATTTGTTCAGTTTAGATTTGGTAAAAGAAAATGTATCGTAACCAGATGAGGTTTTTAACTTAATGAGCAAGAAAAGACTTGATTTCACAAACCTATTGATAGAACAACTTTCAAAATTACACTTTGTTTGCCTGATTTAAAAACTATATAGTTAAAGTTATTAAATTATTTAAAATATAATACAGATGCTTTAAGTAATTGCGAAAGAAAGTTGGAGCTTTTTCAACTATGTAGTATTAGTTGCTATAATATAAAATCATATTGTTGGTGAAAAATTCAAAACTTATCCTAAGAAAAAATTGAGTTTCAAAATAATAAGGTATTTTTAATAAAAAATGTTACACAACTTCATGTGCTGACTGCTATAGTTGATTAACAATGATTTTGAATTTTAATGTTGGAGTCTGCAAAGCAGTTTTGACTTTATTTAAAAAAAAGAAATTAGATTATACATTTACAAAGCTTTGTCATTAAAAATATTTAACGTTAAAATACACATTTATGTTTAATTTTTGTAATTTTGTGTTGTTATGTACATCAAAAAATTAAAGTTCATATGATAAAAAAAAACACTAAAATACAGAACCTTGCAATTAAATGAATAAGAACACCCAACTTGCCAAATTTAACATAGTTTATTATTAAAATTAAATTTCATTTAAACTCCTTGATTGTTTTGTTCATTCTAGTGAACAAAGGGGTAAAAAATACACCAGTCGAATATTTTAAAGAAGGATTTGTAATCATGAAATTGGCCCGATCCTTCTTGTGTAGCAGGAACACATGTCGTACACACAGCTTTTCATCTTTACTCATATCACAATTAATAAATATTTTCTAACCAACCTTGAATGTCATATACTTTTTTAATAATTTTCTTGAACAATGCAACTGTAGTGAACTTCCCATTTCTATATGAAGAACCTTTTTAGGAAATACAAACATTTTTTCTTTTGGTCAAAATTGATAACATTTTATTAATTTGGGTATTGATACTTCCCATCAAAAATGACAGCTTCAAATCACATGACCTAACGTATGAATATGTGAGAGTAGATCTAGTAACTATTTTAGTTGTCAGGTAAGGTTCTTCCTATGAAAATTTGACACTGTATTTCCAAATATTAATTAATTATTTAAAAAAATATACCAACATCTTGGAATAAATCAGTTAAATATATATTACTTTTAAAGTGGAATTAAATCTTAATGTAACAATATAAAACATACACATAAATAAAGTTCTGATATATATTTAAAAAAACATTGCTAGAGTCTATAAATAAATAATAATTATATTAAAACTGAGATAAATTATTGATTAATCAATAATCGGAATAGTATTAAATCTTAAATCACAGCATTCAATAAAATAAAATGGTTCTAGTAAATAGTCACACTAAACCCTAAGTACCAAACAATGGTTTAACTCTAACTAAACATCTTCCCAAAGTATGAATGGTCCATCCTATTGTTGTGTTATTACAGGTACATCCCATTGACAAGGTAATCTGCATCATGGGCATACGGGGACTTCCCCCCACGTCTCAATCTGCGTCTCACAACGCGCAGTCGACATCCAACCAAGACTGCCATAATAGCAGTGATACATAGACCTGGAATATATAGGGACAGTGAGGAATAGAAGTGCTCATTATTAGCATATAATGTGGCCATCATTATTTATTACAGCATTGTTATACTATTTTAGAGTGAATTATTCAAGTGAAATTAGTTTATAATTAGATACAAATTTGAGGGTTTGCTCCAAATGACATGTGAAACGAAATCTCAAAAGTTCCCTGCAGTGCGATGTGAGTTTCCATAAAAAATGCCTTATCAAAGATGGCCACCGTACAACAACCGCTTTATTATTATTATTATTATTATTATTATTGTTGTTGTTGTTGTTGTTATTGTTGTTTTTATTTACATGGAGAAATTAAGGCATAAGCCTTATCTTACATTTAACCATGTCTTAAGTTAATATTACACAGCATTTATCAAATTATTATTAGTAAATAAAACACAGGAGACAAGTATTTGAGGAAAACATACACATGAACATAGCACATATAAAACATAGCAATAAGCTAAACACGTAGTGAACTAGCAACCAAAACAGTAATCAACTTGAACAAAGTATTTCTCTAGATCAGTAGTGGAACAGAGAGATAAAAATAAAATAAAATTAGTAAACATTCTTACACCAAACACGCACACACAATCGCACACACGCTAGAAATATAGTGATTGGTGAAATTGTTTCTAAAATCAGATGGCCCATTCACATCTGTGAAGTCTACAGGTGACTTGTTCCAGGCTAAGGCAGATGAGACAGTGAAAGATTTTAAATAAAAATTAGTTTTGCATCTCTGAACACAGAGCAAGTTAGCTGACTGAGAGCGAGTGCAGGGACCACATTAATGTGTTAGAGATGAGGAAGGCTCAATTTAGAAAAAATGTACTCGTATTTGCATGGAGAAAGATAGTGGAAAACCACCCACAATACACCCGACTGGGATTCAAACCCCCATCTTCTTATCATTGCTACACCAACATATTGTGAGAGTTACAGCTTAAGACCATTCGACCTTCGAAGTGGGTGAAGACATTTATTGAATGTAGAATTTTGAGCCAAAAATTGGTACTCACCTAGTGCCAGGGAGAGAATGGCCCCCCGTGGGTTGTTTTCTTTATCCACCACCAGCTCCACCTCCACTGTGTCCTCAGGGATCTCAACGGGCCCTGGTAGAGCCTTGGCCTTGACAACACTCGGTACAACTATTGTCACTTCAAACATACACAAGCTGGGATGAGGATAACGCTCTTGTTCAAAGTAAATACAAATCAGTTGGAAGAGGGGTGATCTACCAGTCATTTGAAATAGGGGTCAATTACCAGTAATTTGAAAGAAGGGTGAATTACCAGTCAGTTAAAAAGGGGAGGGTGTGAACTTCTTAAGTCAGAGCAAGGGTGATGTTGAAGAAAGATTCTACATCTGCGCTATGTTAGGTAAAATAAGGAGCCAGTTTTTACCATTAGACAATATAGTGAAACTTTATTGGTTTTGATACAAAGATGCAATAACAAACCCCAAGTCAACAAACAACGTAAATAGCCATGAAATGAATTATTAGAGCCATAAGTCTAGCACAGCTATCTTATTACATTTGTGTATAAATCAGAGTGATATGTTTCATACATCTTTACAATTGCATACTCGCACAAGATTCACACATGGTGTAGGCAACTTAACAAATAAGCTACAAATGGTTTCTTCACACAAGCTACAGTTAACAGCACTATCATCAGATGTGATTGGCATGTGATAGGGGGATGCGGATCTTTGAAACCTTGACTTGGCTTCGAAACATAAATCAGCTTCAACTTCGCTTTGAAATGAAAAAAACTGTGGCTTTGAGAATTGCAAAGCTTTGCCAGTAAAAATATTGATAGCTAAAATACTCAATTCATGTCCAACTATTGCCATTCTGAACTGTTATATACATTACAAATTAATATTTATATGGTACAAATCTGAACTAATTGAATGAATTATAAGTCATAATTAGTAACTTGATTAATAGGAATAAAATGAAGGATTACAAGCATTTTTGCAGTAAAATATTTTCCAAAATTTTTTTTAGTGCATTAAGTTATATAAATAACAACAAAATATTTTTATTTAAACATAAAACAACTAGCAAAAAATATTTGAACATCGATTCGGCTTTGAGGATATTTAATTTAATAATCGATTTGAGTTTGCTTTGAATTGAAAAACTAGACTTCACACACCACTAACAGGTGCTAATATTATTGGTTTGTCTGTACCTGTCGTTGGTACCGAAGTGCTGGAAGGATGTTTTGGATTCCGAACAACGTAGACGTCGATTGAGTCCTTCCCTTGAGGTTTGTCAGGGCCAGGCTGAACTTCACCAAGAGACTGTCCCGAGGCCTACAACAGACCAGCACATCACACATCACACATGGTCTGGTATTATCAAGATGAACTCTAGGGAGACATGTATCGACTATCGCTACCTTTGCGGGTTCTGGCTGAAGTAAAGGGTGTTGTCTGCTAGGGTGGCCATGGATCCTACCGGTCTCTTGGGGGTCCTCGTAATAGTAGTCGTCTGGTACCGAACCTGAAACATTACCAACAACGTTTTATTTATTAATATGTATTTACACTTTAGTATTGAAACTCACACTAATTTTATTAATCTAAGGGCACAGTAAGTGAAAATATAGTACTAAGAAAATGCACCACAATTCAAACTGAAAGAAATAAGAAACACAGCCCCAATGTACTGAATGCTGGGTTCAATCAAAAGAAAATGGAACGCCAAAATAGCCTTAAACCCTGCTCTCAGATGGCACACGCCAGTTACCAATACAGATGACGGTTGAAATACCATGATTGTTGGAAGTCCATGGTGGTGGAGGCCCAGGTTGTCTGTTGTAGTACTTGTAGTCTGTGTGAGTATTGTCGGCGTATTGGGGCAGAGGGCTGTGGAACAGAATCACAGCTACTCAACTCTTCAGCAAGACTACGCTACAGTACAACAGTCTACCTCTACAGTGTTCTTTTGTTTCATCATAATAGTCTACAGTTCTCTAGGTGCACCATAATGGTCGGTATTAACATCTAGGGTAATAGGAATAGATTACAATAATAATTATGGTCTATATTATCTACTTTCAACGAGAACAAAAAAATCAGCAGTAGTGGAATCATATGTGGAAATATTATTTGGAAATAATTACATGAAACATGAGGCATTTAAATCCATTAGTTCGCCTATAAGCTCTCTCTTAATCCATACTTGTGAGCCTTTGTTGCAAGGCTCCAAGAAAGACTCACCCTTCTTCTGCAGGCACCTTCATCTTTGAGGGGGAGGCTATTTTCCTGTCTGTCTCGACCATCATTAGTCCGGAACTCTTGTGATTGAAGATGTGTCCGCTGCTCGATGGTTTCTGCTCCTCTGCTTGACATGAAAAGTAGTGCCACACACATTTTAGTTAGGAGAGTCTTCACCTTAACACCACGTAGAGAAACGATTCCCAAACTGTGATACGCATACCACCGGTGGTACGCCATGAGAAGACAAACAAAACAAGCAAATTTAAGTCTTTAAAATATAAGACCTCATCAAACCCTATAAATATATTTCGAACAAGTCTCGACCAAAAGTAAAACAGATTCAAACAGTATTTGGAAGGGTAAAATATATTAGTTTTTTTTATAATTGTGCATCTATTATATATAGTGATCGAGTAGAAATGTTTGAATAATGATAAGTAAAAAACTGTCAATGCATGAATGTTGTTGTGTTATTATATCCCTAGGTACCATTAAAAATGTACCCAAATAGTAAATACCCAACATTATATTAGTGGTACTCCGAATTACAGAAATTGTTGGGATGGTACACCATTCATAAAGTCTGAGAACCGCTGATGTAGAGCATTTTAAACATACTAAGTTTTTATTTATATTAATTTTTTGCATCACGTCTTAGTACCCATTCGAGCCATACATTTACTTTAATTAACTTAGGTTAGTTGAATATGGATGGAGACGATGTAATTTTAGAGGAAATATACATTTTGTCTATCCTGACAGATTACACTACGGCCCTATCTTATAATGATGAATTAAATAGCTTAGTTACTTAAGTTGTTAAGTACGACTATAGCTGCATTTAAATATAATAATCTTTAAACTAAAAAAATGAAATCTGGACACGATAATCTAACCCAGTACACTTGGCTTAGTACGCCAATGCCCTTACCACTGAGCTATCCAAGAGTCGTCCCGTACCCAAGGTCATTCTACATTCATATTTAAGGCGGAGGGATAACTCCTGGTTAGCTAAGTAGCAGGAGCATTGGCGTAATAAGTCAAAGGTCCCAGGTTTGATTCCTGTGTCTAGGTGTAATTTTTCAATTTAAAGACTACATATTTTATAAGCTATACTGTAGTGGAATAATGCAAGGTAGGCTTGCTACCTTTCTAGCTAAATAAAGAGTACTGGTATATGCATTTTTTATGGAGGGAGAGTGAGGAATCATTTAGAAGAGAAAAAAAAACACCTTCAACACATTCGACTGTGATCCGAACTCCAGTTTCTGACTCGCCGGCAATCCAATCTAGTATAAGAATAAAGTTTGATTCACACGTTTGTCCAAAATTGAGAGCAGAATCTGTGAGTGGCGCAGAAATTCACATGCTAGTAGAAATGTATTTAGGTCCATGATTCTTTGTGACTCAAAATAGAAACAGCTGATTACCGACATATTTTAACTTCTTCATTCCTATTCCATTAGTGTAATTATTGTATGTATATAGCATGAATGAATAGTTTAAGCTTTTAAAAAATAATATGTTGTGGATAAAACACAACACTTTATTTTGCTATTAAGTGCAATTACAAACATTGTTTGGCAGTGGCGCACCCAGAAATGTACTTATATAGGGACAAACAATCAAGGTTGTAGCCAGGATTAAATTCCAGTAGAGGGGGGACATTTTGGAAGGGGGCTTAGTAAAATAAAGGTTTTTTTAAGAGGTTTTCCCTCCAACCCAAAGGGGAGTTCAAAGATCCTCTCCAGTAAAAAGTAAAAAAAAATTTGGATGCACATAGAAGCTATATTTTGGAGGGATCATTGTGTTTAATTTTTTTGAAATTTGCAATTTGGAGTAGTCTTTGCTTGACAAATTGTTGAAATTAGTAGCCTATTCAATTAAAAGATGTAGATTAAATTCATTCAACATATTTTCAGTGCTCGATTTTATAGTTCACCTTGATGTGTTTTAAGTTTTTACTAAAATTCTTTAGGTCTTGCAGGGAGGCAGGGGGAACTGCCCCATTTGGGGCCCCCGGGTGCACCACTACTGTGTGGTCTGGTCACTAAAGATTGTAGAAACTTTACCCTGATAGTCTCTGCCCATCTGCTTGTATTGCTGCTGCCGTGGTTGGTAATCAGGCCACTGCGCCGCACCACCGTAGCCCTCGCCTTCCCGGCCATATATTTCGTTCCTTGGAGGTAAAGCCTGTGGCGGTTCACGTTGCATGGGGCCCTTCTGGTCAGTAACGTACCTTCCACTCAATTCTGTAACGAGGGTTTGATGTTCAGACATCCAAACATGAGAATCCTACCGTGGCTAATAAAACTTGTTTCTCGTACCTGATGGTGTCAGTTGGAATCTCTGCATTGCAATTACGTTATTTAAAATGGATGAAACTTCACAAATCATGCTTTCCTGTGCCAGATTAAATAAAAATGTTATTTAAATATGTATATTTAAATTTATATTAAATTTATTCATGTCCATTGATCAAATAGCCCTACATTTCACTTTATACTTATTTTTATAGTTTGTTTCAATGAAATGTAGACTCTCAAACAACACAAAAATAATTTCATACAAATAAATGCTTTAAGAAACATTTTGACCTGACTTTTCAAGTAATAGTAAGAAAATAAGTTTATTTGTGTACATAACTAAAAAGAAACCAGAAAGTTTGAGGTTACAGGAATTAAGTTTATGAGGAGAAATAGAACTAGGAATTACGAGGTTCAGGTAACAGTTGGTAGTACATGAGATAGTATAGGAAGCAAGGGTGAGATGGTATGATCATGTAATGAGGATTTTGGGGTACATGAGATAGTATAGGAAGCAAGGGTGAGATGGTATGGGCATGTAATGAGGATTTTGGAGTACATGAGATAGTAGAGGAAGCAAGACTGAGATGGTATGGGCATGTGATGAGGATGGAAAAGGAAAATATCCCAAGGAAAATGATGAATCTGAAGGATGTATAAAGGGAGACCAAGAAAGAAATAGGAGGAGCAGATAACAGAAAGTGTGCGAGTGAGAAAAGAATAATGGTGGAAGGACAGATGAAGATGGAGGCATTTTACTAAACTGACCCAGCCACAGGCTGGAAAAGCTCTTGATGATGATAAATATGATAAAACATTCATACAGATTGTATAAAGAGATTGGATAGGTTAAAAAATATATATGCATAATACATTAATTTACTTTATAACATTAATATTC
>CABFWB010000289.1:226251-266291 GCA_902151455.1 Timema bartmani
AGATGAATAGTTTATTTCTTGTGTGTGTGGTTTTGTTATTATAATAGTTGTGTAAATATTTCAACAGCTAATTTTTATAGTAAGCCCACTTTAAACCACTGAAATTGATTGAAAGTCACTAAAATTTGTAATAGTATTATTTGAATTATTAATTAAAAAGCTCATCTAAAAAGTTTTCAAAACTTCCAATGATACTTCCTTATGGATTACTATATAGTTTTTTTTATATGATTAAATAAATGGACTAAGAATGTAAATCAATTGTATTTTTTTTTTCCCACCATAGAGGCAATATGAGTTTCCAGTTTTTAAATAATAGAATATAGTTTTAGAAATACATATTTTTTAATGTGCTGGTTGTCTAGTTTGTATTATAATGGATTCACCAAAATGTAAATAAATTAAAATCTATGTGAAATGAGGCAAACTCTGGAAGAAGTGTTTCACCTGTCCTTTCAAATGGCCGTTTCAAAGCTGGAGGGGCTTGCTCCTGGTTCCATGATGGTAGGAGCACAGGTCCCGGGATGATGGTGGGGGCGGGCGCAGTGGTACCAGGAGGCAGAGCTGACAACATCAGGAAACAGAAGTCACTCTAGCTCCCAAACAATCTTTCATGTGTAACTTGAGCTGTTAATCATTTATTCGCAATCACCACTGTCCAATTCAAGACACTCGTCACTAAAGAGTGGTGAGTACCGTCACAAGTGTTGACGGTGACAGTAATCTAACCTGGTCCAGGACAGCCCAACTCAGGACCTTCGTCACTCCCATCCGGGCACTGGACGATCCCGTCACAAGCGTTATAGATGGCGATGCACTCCCCCGAGCCTCTGCATTCAAACTGGTACCGGCTGCACTGGCGCCCTGGCACAACAATACAATATACATAATGTACCTCCCTCAACATTATGATGGAATCAAAACTGCCTCATCCTTTGATACTATTCCATTTTGCCCCCTTCCTGTAAAATTGGTGGTACCATGTCATCCCACACCACTCCAGTGTGACTTCGAGAGAAACACCCAGATCTCAATTCCACACCATCTTGGACTTCACATCCCCTCTACCGTTAATTGACCAATTACAGTAAGGGTCACATGGTTCAAAAGAGGGACTTAAACTGCCAAACAGTACTTTCCACAGCTTAGATATCTCGGTCAGTGTAAAGTGACAATACCATGGAATCACCAGGTTTCAGTCACCTTATAACTCTCGCAAGCATCAGGCTTACAATGACCATGTTCAGTAGATACACAACACAGATTGAAATAATGAAACACTTAGTTGAGGCCATTACAATCAATGATGGTTTGGTTGACTGATTAAAAGGTTCAGGGACTAAACTGTGAATGGCTGATTATAATACCTACATATGAATGTGAAACATTCTAACCCATGTGCCCTGGCAAAGCAGTACCGAGGGGGAAGGGGGGGTTTGAAAAACAAATCTGTTCTGAAAGTATTATATAATGTATTTTTGCTTCCTCATCTATGCCAAGTTAGTGGCTTATGGCCATACCTACCTAACGACACTGATCCCTTATGGGACAGGCAAGAAACTGTGAATATGTATAGCTCAAAAAACAACAACTTCATAGTTAATCCATCCTCACTCACTTTCTCCACACTTCCCTATCCTTGCATACTCCCTTCGCTTCAACAACATCCATACACCGAGTCATACGTGCTCTTTTATTCTCAAAACACTTAAATGTTTCTCTTTTTCACACATTCGTCTGCAACATTTAGCCACGCCATACATGGCCTACCCCTTCCTTTTGATCCACACACTCTACCTTCATATATTTTCTTCATCATTCGATCCTAACTTATCCTCTCAACACGCCCAAACCAACATAAGACACTTCTTTCACATTGACCTATTCGATTCCCTTCCAAACCGCACTCCTTCAGCACCCATTCATTACTGACTCTGTCCACGCAAGTTTTTCCACATACATATCCTAGATATCTCATTCCAACTGCATTTGCACACAATTTACAACACCTGCTGCCCAAGTTATGTTTTAAAATACTTTCAATTGTAGGAAGCCCCGCCTTCTCCCCAACAAAAAATTCTGGGTATTGCCTGGTGCTTAGTTAGCAAGAATACACCAGTTACATAAGATAGGGCTTATCTTCTTGATATTTATGATGTACCCCATCTCAGAATGTATACACTTAATTAGTCGGCAAGTTATAATTTAATAGCTAGGGTGCGGACAGAGTAAGGAGCCACATAGCGGATATGGTTAAAAGTAAGGCCTCGTCCACATTCTCTATAAGCTCTGCATCCTTACAAACATTAAGTCCGTATTAATTACAATTTTATGTAGGTACACTCTTCAAGTCCTTGATCACGTAATATTGCGCCAACCAAAAATGTGAAAGTAATTCAGGGGCGCCGACTTATGAAAATTATTTGGGAGGGGGGTCCTCCCCCGGAATTTAAAAAAATATCAAGGCCTTGAAACTTGAATGTTGGGCCTATTTAGGACTTAAATTTTGTTTGTTTGTTTTTTTCAATTAAAGTGTATTAGTTTAAACAGCGTGATACAAAAAAGCTATGCTTAGGTATATCCTTCACAAAACAAGTTTTTTCTTCTCGGATGTAGGAGATGTGTGAAATAATTTGAAACAATGGAAACATACTATTAAGAGTATCTTTACAGTTTTATTGAATAAAATATTAAAAATAAAATAAGCAAGGAAACTTAAATTTAATATCCTCTATATAAATAATCAAAGAAAATATCAAAGAAATACTCAACAAAAGTCCATCAAAATGACTTCAAAATAAGGCAAAATCTGTTCTATGCACTGGGTTGTTTTTAGTGAACTCTTTTACAAGTAGTCTAAGATCCAAGTTGTCCAGCACAGCCTGATGTGCGTTAAGTACTACTATGTTCAGAAGCATTAAAATATTGGGAGGACTCTGCCCCTCGCCGACAACATTAGGGGGGGCTTGTACCCCCCTGAGCCCCATGGAGTCGGTGCCAGTGGAAAGTATAATACTTTGTACAGTCAAATTTGTTGAAATTAGCCTTAGTATGTTAAAAGTTTTCTATGAATTGCTATTAAAGGTAGATAACCGAACACGCGATATAGGTCTATTTAGAAAATGGTGATTGTTTCACTTCACTTGGCACAATGATGATCATTTGTTGGTTTAATTGTAATTGACTCTCCACAGCCATCTGTTGCGAGAGTAATTTAGAAAGTTTTAAAGTTGATTAAACTTCCACGGAGTGCTAAGGACTTATGGATTGAGACTCTGGGGAGAGAGCAATCTGTTACTGTGGAGTCGATCTCATCTTACTGATACAGAGTATGTGGATAGGGCTTAATCAAGTGAACACAAGGAATATACAAACCTGCAGCCGAGTCACTGGTAGCTGGGACAACCTTAGGTTGGGTTGTGGTAAGAAGGATTGGAGCCACCGAGCTGGTTCCATCTTGTATATCGGGCTGTGGCTTCCTAGACACAAAACACAGTCTCTTTCAGCGTCAACACAACAAAGTATTTAATGTTATAGTGATGTGAAAGGTGTGGTCTCACCTTAGCCTGTTGAGGTCCTTTTCGTGTTTGGTGAGCTTTATCTGGGATTCAAGTTCATTGAGATGTTTGTTGATGGTCAACACAGCACTGGTATAGTTGTGGTGTTTTGTGAACTTGCATTTAAAGTCATCAGGAAGGCCACAATGAAACAAGTAGCAGCTTCCAGGAGACTATAACATATATAATGTGACAGGAGATTATAACATATATATAATGTGAGAGGAGACTATAGCATAGAGAATGTGACAGGAGACTATAACATATATAATGTGACAGGAGACTATAGCATAGAGAATGTGACAGGAGACTATAACATATATAATGTGACAGGGGACTATAGCATAGAGAATGTGACAGGAGACTATAACATATATAATGTGAGAGGAGACTATAGCATAGAGAATGTAGCAGGAGACTATAGCATTGAGAATGTGACAGGAGACTATAGCATAGAGAATGTAGCAGGAGACTATAACATATATAATGTGACAGAAGACTATAACATAGAGAATGTAACAGGAGACTATAACATATATGATGTGACAGAAGACTATAGCATAGAGAATGTAGCAGGAGACTATAGCATAGAGAATGTAGCAGGAGACTATAGCATAGAGAATGTGACAGGAGAATTTTCTGTTAGAAAACAGTGGGCCAAATTGCTGTATGTCCAAGGCCGTAGCTAGAGGAGAGGGGGTTTGGGAGTTTAAGGGCCCCCCCACCCAAAAAAAAATATTTAAGAACAAAATATATATGACTTTATTTATGGTTCAAACAATATCAATATTAAGGTACAAGTACAAATTAGGGAGCTGTGTAACCATAAAAAGCTTCATAAAACACACTTCAGATAGCTTCTAGAATTATTTTAGCATTTAGATTTTTTTCTAGCTTCCGGTGATTGGGGGATGTACCCAACAACAACAAGCCCCCCTCACCCGAAATTATTGGCTGGCTACGGACTTGTGTATGTCTACGCTGACCATTTCCTTCTCACATCAGCAATCCGGGCAGTAAAAATTAAATTCAACGGAAGTGTAGTTCAATAAGAGTTAATAGTATGATTCTATAAATTAACCGCATTTTTGTAAATTAAATAAAATTTGTTATTATTTAATTAAGGGTTGTCTTTAAATTACATAAGAATTTTTTTTCATGATTTTCGATTACCCCTCTCTCCTTATGTAGGGGAGACTGGTAGACCTGCTCTCTTTTTTTTAATTAGATTATTTTAATTGTTTAGTTATTTGACAAAATGATTGATAGTAAAGTGAATAATATTAAATTTTAGAATAAGTTGCTTAAATTGCAGTAAAATTAGGTGTAACACATCCTAAGGAAATTAAATATAAATGAAATTACATACTAAAATGTTTAGATAAATTTTATTTTCTGGCAATTTTATTATTAGATTTTGGCTCACAAAAAAATTGATAAAACAATATGTAAGATAGATTCTGATCCCCTTCCTAAAAACTCTTATGTAATCAGTAATGTAGATGTAAATTCTATCCAAAGAAAATCACGCAACAAATTTGAAAAACATGCGTTAAATGTTCCAAATAGCAGCTCATGAAGAGCTTGCTGGTCAGTTTGTTAAATGAAATATAGGTGGCGCTAGGATTCAAACCGTTCGAACAATGTTTCTGAGAGTATCCCGCGTAGCTTATTGCATGCGACCATTTGAATATTTTTTTTAACTTCTATCTTGAAAGCGGAAATGTTTCTGACAAAACAAAATCCAGGACGTTTTCTTGAACACTTATTAAAACGGGACAGTGTACGAAAACAGGAAAATCCAGAACGAGTGATTATTCTATGTATGTCACAGAGATACAATAGCACGTCGACCTTTTCGTCTATTCTATTGCGAGCTTGACTAGATAACGCGTGGATCGATATCGTTCCCACGAGCGATTTTATAGTGCAGCTGCTTCACTAAATAATATCCCTGAGTGAACTGCACGCTTCTTATATGGAAACAGCGTTGCAATTTTCTTCCTTTTCCCGTTTTAAAGCTTCCTTCCTACAAATATACGATAAATTTAACAACATTGGACTGTTGATGTGTAAATTATATGATCGACTTATAACAATCACAATCTGTCAAAATATATTTTTGTTTGTAAATAATACCGTTACTTAATGTATTTGTAAATCAATAGTTCAATGCAAAACATCACATTTTTAAGATAAGCGATCAAAAACATCGACGGCGCGATCATCAAAACTTTTACATAGATGGTTTAATTTTTTTTAGCACCGCGTCATACTACCTGTTGAAGTTATACACATATGTACTAATTACGCTACTGAGTTATAGATGAGGATGGTTGAATTTAGATTACGTGTATCAGCATTTGCGGTAAGGAAGAGTGGAAAATCATATAGGAAAAACCACCCTCAGTACACCCAATCGGGATTAAATCCCGAACTCCCTGTTATCTGCAGTCAAGTCTATTGCTAGAGTGACGCCGTAGACCATGCGGCCACCGAAGCGGGTGACATCAAATATCGATTATGAAGGCTCGACGCTCTATTTTGTACCTCTCACTGCTAGTCCGGGCAATACTTTATTACTCTAATAGAGTAGTTATGAGAAAGGTAGAATTTTCAGGAAAAGTATGGCCTACCCGTAATGCGTAGCAAGAGATTAGGAAACCACCTTGGGAAAAATAACTTCAGTAAAATCAACCGTGATTCGAACCCGGACCTCCCAGTTATCATCCTGCCAGACAATATACATTTGGCAATTATTCTGCGTGTCCACCAATACACGATTAAAATATATTAAGTAATAATCAAAATATAGAGCATTTAAAAGTCAAATGTATATGCTACCTTTATAATTAGATCAGCCTTACGACTTGAAATCTAAGAGGTATTCCACCACACATATTAAAAGGGCTTTTAAAATTCCTGATTAATTGAGTTCAGAAATAATTGTACGCCTCATCCAAAAGTATGTTTCTAGGTGTGCTGTTTTCGTGAACTACCTAGGGGAATGTTTACTTTGCGGGCAGCATAGCTTCGTATTATTTTTAAAATAAATTACAAGCAACTTATTGAAACTATTTCATGCAAAAAAAATAAATTAATTGAATCATAAGTATTTTATTGTGGAACATGGAAATAAATTTACCAAAAGACATACTAAGGAACGGATGGGCGCTGGGCGGGGTAGGGTAGAGGGAGTTTGTGGGTTAAAACCTTTCTTAAACTGCGAAAGTATTAAAAATGTATTGTTGTGTTCCTTCTCAATGCCTGTGCGTAGTTTATTGGTGTCCTAAAAACTGAATTAAAAAATATGTTTTCTTAAATAAAATCTTTGCCATTTCCTGTTTGTGCCATTTCCTCACGAGTTTACCCCCTCCCCCCAACCCTCCTTTCACATTATAATAATATTCCTGACACACAAAAATAATCTGATATTTTCCTTAGTTAAAATTTTTGTCTACACCCTATTATTATCGTATCTTATATTGTATAGTTTCCACTAAAGAGCTATTAAAGTTAATGAAAACATCATTCTAAATAAGATAAAAACTTAAAAATTAGAATCCAAAATGCGACTATTTTCATAAGCGCGCGTAGTAAGATAGATACTTCAGACGACTGTAGAGATAAATATACGGACAATTTATTGATAAGGGATGGACGACATAAAATCATGATAGAGGTCGAATAATATATCGCTGCTGACAGCCGCTCGTATGGGTTCAACTCACTTTTTCCTCAAAGATGAAGACATCACAGGAATCTGTCTGGCAACACAGACGCAAACAATCACCCCTGGAACTCACGTCTACCTCATTCAAGTACCTAGCACCCATCCGAAGCGAGTCATCAGTCCTAATAATCTTGTCCAAATGTACATCAAAGTTTTCGGCACACATCTCCAAGTCCAGATTGGATCTTTTAAAAATAGACGCTGTCTTTGCAGTGTTTGGTACGAGCTCGTGTGCGATAGATGTCGCTAATAAAACACAAACACACATTTGAAGCGGACCCAACATGTTTGAGCACTTGGCTTAAGCGAATGTAAACAATTTAGATAGGAAAATGTACAAAACGGTATCGTTCACGATAGTTAAGAATTGTCTAGCACATGGGTCGATGACGGCTCTTTGTTGTTCAGGGATACATACTGCCAACATAATATAGATAAATAGCACTAAGCAATGCATTAGTAATTGAGGTTCACAATGTATTAAACCTTTTGAACATAAAAACACAGATACTTTTATTTGACTGTTTCTTTGATATTTTTTCTCTTCCTCATGTTAATGAACAAAAAGTAATTATCTCGGTAAAATAGTGATTTGATCGATTTCAACCATGAACTAGGCTTGGTTCATAATTATAAAATTAAGAATAAGACGTAATGTATTAAACACACGTTTTGCGTTAAGTTGGTTTACGAATTCTTTAATTCATACTCTACAATAAACATGATAAGTCTAGCCAGTAATATATTTTATCAGTAGCGGAGTGGTCTAGCGTAGTATAGTTAAACTATAAAAGTGTCAAGTAACTTTAATCTAAATAATATTAAAGTGCTATGATTCTTCGGGGATTAAAAATACATAAATAAAAGAGAAATATTAAAGGGATAGGTGGCGTATTTTTTTTAAGTGCGGCCATGCACTTTCAAGTTCCTAATGCCTTAGACTAAGCAATTACTAATTAATAGATGTATACTATCTAAATTAATTAGTAAAAACTACGCCACTAAATGTCTTATTGTGATTGCTCAACTATTGCTATTAATTTGTTAACTGTTTATATTTTGCTATGTCATAGAAAAGTATTTTATGGATAACAAGTTTAACTAAGTAAAAAAAAGAATGGTTTATAAGTCAAAGTTTTTTTTAATTGTGTAATGTCCTAAACGTATCCAATAACGCTTAATTTTTTTAGTATGAACCTAGCTTAGATAGTTTGTTTAAACACTTCCTGCTGCTAGTTCACTGAACTAAAGTATCTCATATGGGGACAAGTTCATCCAGTCTTGCGGCAAACTCTAAAACTATCACATACATAAAAATGTTCGTGGGTGGTAATGAGCTAATGATTGATGGTGCTTTTAGTAGTTGAAATGTGTGTTAAGTAATGTTATTACTGGTCTAGTATTCTATTGGTGTGATACGGTTTCGTGGCTGTTTGCAAGGCAGTTTAGTTATTATACGGGTAAGTCTCGGGTCACTACCCTCCCATTTTCCGGTTACTGGTTACATTAACTTCCTTCTTTGTTGTGTCGGCAATAACATTACTTTTATCTCGGTAACAAAAAGTTACACCTTGGTGAGGGATCGAACATAATTGGGTGAACAGCCAACTTTAGGGGCAGTGAGCAGAATAATAATACCTCTAGGTAATGTGGTCAGGTATGTTTCTAGGGACAGGGGCCAGAACATACCTTTAATAATACCAGTCATGTTTCTAAGGTTCAATTTCTGACAACTAGGGACTATTACTTCAAAGATGTGTATTTACTGAAAACTAATCTAAGAAACCGGATGTCACTCGACTTTTGCTTATAAAAGAGCCACACTCTTTGTTTGAGAACAAACACACCTATTCCAAAGAAATATAGTTTTCACAAAATCACATTTCACCTCTTTTAGGAGCAAACCAAACTCTTGCAAAACAGATACATCTATTTGTTTATCTTGTTTGAAGAAATCTTGACTATAAATAAACCTCGCACAATAATCATTTTGAATCAAATCGGAAACCAATCGATAACAACTACCATGCCTATTAGATGACATCCCACATATAAAAGCCAAAATTAATGTCTAATATAATGAGGACAAAACCCAACATATGTACTTTTAAGGTAAAATTTTTATTTAAAAAAAAGTGTAAATCACACAATTTCTACTAGTATTACACTCACAGAAGTGTGGAGAAACTAATGACTCTAAGTTCATATTTATTTAAAAAAAAAAGTTTTAGTAAAATCAAAAACAAACTCACAAATAAGGAATAAATAGTAATGATGGCCAATGTCCCTTCCTTGTTACATAGTAGTCGTGTCCATAATCCCTGTCTTGTTACAGGATACCACAGCAATGGAGTGTGGTTTGTTCAGTAACTCTGGCTCGCCCAGCCCTGTCATTACGGAGGTACCAAGTCGAGCTGGTAGCGGACGCAGTCCTGCCAAGTCTGGTCTTCATGTCAATTTTAATGAAAAAGGCTTGGAAGTGAAGGAGCGCAGGGAAAAATTTCTAACAGCCAAATATGGTACTCACCAAATGAGTCTCATTCGTAAGAGACTGGCCGTGGAAATGTGGCTCTATGACGAACTGCAGAAATTGTACGAGTCTTCGGTGAGTATTTATTTTGAGACATATTTTAGGGAATTTATATACTTGGCTAGAAATACATAAAGCCTATTAATTTTGTTTCCAAACACCAAAACAAAAGTGTGAGATTATGTTCCTCGCATGTCCTAACAAGGGATGGTTGTGTTTGATATCAAGGCCACACAATACACTGCTGTGTGATAAGTATGTACTTTGATGTTTGTCAGTTGAGCATTTGACTGATATCTGAGATATCAATATAGTATGTTTATTTTATAAATACAGTTGTCATTTTTTTCATTTGATATAGGCTTACATTTTTAATTCAAGGCTGTAGAGTTGGTACGCCTAGCCTTCGGCTATGACTACAACTCTTTCAGAAATGTCAAAAGTATATTACTAGTAATTAAAAATTTACTGCAGTAAAATTCTCCAATACAGATGACTTCATGGGAAAGCTTCTTTGACATGAATATATCTTTGATTAAATTTGTTGATCAAAACTACACATGTTTGTCCTGAAAAATAAAAAAAGTATAAAATTAAAATGATATATAATTACCATATATATGCTGTTATGATATTATAAGTTTTTATTTTGAAAGTGGAGTTGGAGCTGGCACATTTTTATCGACTCTGCCTGAAATTGCTTCTGAGCTCGACTCTATAGCCTTGTTTTAACTTTATAAATACATTTTGTGTGAATTGCTAATGAAGTTTGAGAGTTCCTTTTGAACTTCTCAATAAGTTTGGCAACAGTGTCTTGTGTGATTTATCTTCCTGGGGAGTGTCTACTGTTGAATTTGTCTGTCACAAAAATCACAGATTATTTATAATAGGTAAATGTGTATATTCTTATATTATTTGTAAAATATTTAACAATATTAGCTAAGGTCAATAAGGCAGTCGCATTTAGTTGCATACTGGCCCCCAACCTTATTTTATTTTCTCTTCTAATCTGCATGGATCTCGGGGCATCCCCAAATGGCGGTAGGGGAGCCTCGAGCCCCCTGAAACCCCACTCGTGGGTACGCTACTGATGAATATATTTACCTATGATGCTTTACATTTCAAACTATCAACATACAGTATTTCATTCTAATGGTGGATAAACAAATCTTTTATTAACATTCATTTCACAAGCATCGATATGTAGACTAATAAGATAGGTTATATTTTTGGTCAAGTTTTGTTTAGTACTTAGTAAAGAAGGAAATGTTAAGTGGTTTTTTTTCCCCACTAATAACCTGATCTTTTTATTCTGTGACTTACCACATTTTATCTTCTACTATCCACTATATAGAAATAACTCTGGATTAGTTCAACATGTCAATAGTCGACCTCGGGGATCTCGAGGTAAATTTGCTCCCCTCAGGACCTATTATTTGAGCCCCGTATCGATTGCGGCATGTAAAAGAACCCAGGGAAATATGTGACAATACCCTTCTCACCAAAATTGGTGGGCCCTTTCGCTCTTGATCATAGAAATTATCGTGTGCTGATATAATCAATCGGTTCATAAAGTGTACGTTAAAGACCTCAAATAGATAAAAAGTCAATAGTGCTGCTCACTATTACCGGTTTTAACACCACATTTTTTGATTTGCAAACTAATATTTGTGAGTTGGCTTGGAGGGTATTTTTTGTGGCTTGGTTTTTGCCCATCAGTTTTCCACTTCTTATAGCCTACATCACCTATGAATAAAGTAAATAAATAAAACTCTGCAATAGTTAATGTAGATTGTATTATAAGAGCATATCATATTTTATGTTGATAAAATCTCTCACAACACTACTGTAAAGATCATTATCAGTTACTCTTCATATTCTAATCACTATCTTTGTTGAAATATGTTGAAGGTCATCAACTAATAGCTTTAGATAAGTAATCGCTTTGCTCTTATTTGAGTCTTGTTGTATTTAGTACACTTTGTTGTAGTAAAATATCAACTCTTTTAAGACAGCAGAAGTACATGAACCAGAAATACCTGTAGTTTTTTTTTTAATGATGGTCAAATCAATATTATATGTAGGGATGAATGTTGAATTGTTCCACAGGCAGTTCATGTTTTGTATAGTATTAATAATATCACTAGTAGATATTGGCTAGGTTAAATGGGAAGCTTTTACTCCTACCCTAAGCTCATATTTTGGGTAGTTGGGGGTGGATATAGAGGAGTTTATGTCTCCATTCTGTGTATGTTGTATTGTTCCAGGAGACCACATGTATATTGTATTGTTCCAGGAGACCACTAAGAGCCGCGAAGTGGAGGTGGATATAGATTAATGTCTCCATTCTGTGTATATTGTATTGTTCCAGGAGACCACTAAGAGCCATTAAGTGGAGGTGGATATAGATTAATGTCTCCATTCTGTGTATATTGTATTGTTCCAGGAGACCACTAAGAGCCGCGAAGTGGAGGTGGATATAGATTAATGTCTCCATTCTGTGTATGTTGTATTGTTCCAGGAGACCACTAAGAGCCGCGAAGTGGAGGTGGATATAGACGAGTTGTTGGATATGGACAGTGATGATCGTAGGAGAAGACATCTCCAGGTAAAAACTTTATTATTTTTTGTTCGTACTTGCACCACAGGATGTTGAATATACACTATAGCTTCCTGGACGATGTTAGTATCAAAATGTGAGTTTTGACAGTACCTGGTGATAGTCATAACAGCAAATAGCACCTACCACAGTCGGATGTAGAGAAAGGGCAGGGGTTAAAATAAAGGATTGGCTAGAAATTTGCACAGCTCAGATTCATCAACTAAAGCTTTCATAGATATGTAAAAAATGCAAACAATATTAGCGCTATTTGACAAGAAAACAAGAAACACTTTTAACACTTGTAGAGTATGATGTCATACTCTACTTCACCGCACGCCATTAGCCGCTGAGCTTATCTTAACACTAGAGGACCTCACTAACCTCGACAACGGACTGGAAAAATACAGCATGTTTTCAGAACATCCAACAATGAGGAAGGATAGGGTTTAAAAAAAAAAGAAAGTTAGGATGTCATGAATTTCACACTAAAGTGACATATTTTCATTATGTTTAGCAAAAATTATATTTTATTTTGAAAAAACCACTATTTTTCTCGTTGTTTCAGGAGCTGCTGGCTGATGCTAAGAAGTCTCCACATGAGGTCAAGGTTAGTATGCTACCAAGCGCCTGTTAGTACTGTAGCATGCGTCCATTAGTACCAGGGATATGGAGTCAGAGTCTGTAAAAATGTACCAACTCCAACTTTGGCTTCAAATAAAAACTTATATTATTATAAGACGTTTTACATCCGTTGTTTCCAGCCTGTGGTCTGGGTCAGCTTTTTATTCAAGCCATATATTTTCCACTACCGGCTTGCTAGGCCTGTCGTAGCTTCATATGCCTTATAATCTAACTTAAGACTAGGACAGGCACAACATCCAGCCCCCAGTTGTTAATTCACCATTGTGAAAGGATAAATCCAAATTTCACCAATGATTCTTTTTTTTGGTCATGCCGGGAATCAAACCGCTTATCTCAGTAGACAAACACGCTACAGACTCGGCTAAGGAATGATATAACAATATATGGTTAATATATCATTTTGAATTTTATACTTTTTTTATTTTTTAGGACCAATATTTGTAATTTGGTTTGAAAAATGTATTTAAATATAAATTCACAATTCTGAAGAAGCTTCCCATGAAGTAATCTGCATTGGAGCACTAATTGATATAATTAGGCCATTTATAAATGAGTCTGAGTCGGTCATTTGAAAAATAGAGGAGTCGAAGGCTTGGTGTACTGGTTCCACAACCCACATTAGTACTGTATAAAGCTCCCATTAGTACTATCATATACCAAGCACCCATAGGTACTGAAGATACAGCCAAATTGCAAAAGAACTTAGAAATTTTTTCGAAAGACAATTCCAACCACTTTTGAAATATTCTTTAAATGTATTAATTATCTTCATATTTACTAAGGCGGCCTGATAAGTCGTGTGTACCAAAATAGGTATGGTCAAGTCTTTTTTGGAGGTTCATCCATTAAAAATAATATTTAAAAAAAAGTTCATTTAATTATGATTTGATCTACAAATTTGTTAATTATTCTTTAATCATAAACTGAACTGATGAATACATTGTTTTTAAACGATCAAATATTAACTATACCTATTGTTATGTTTCAGAAGTTTGTTGAGGACTTGCTAGAACGCGCCAAGACCCTATGAGCGCAGGGCTCATTGAGCTTCCCGCCCTCCCCACCCACCACCAGTCTCAGCTGGACTACATTAATTTATTATTTAGGAGACGAGTGTCCCTGTTAAGGGGCAGTGATGTGGTTGTATGTTGTCAAGTTGTTTCCATTTACAATCTTTACATATTCGGTTTGTGCTTAGCCAAATCTGAAGTGATTTTTTTTAGAAGAAGATGATGCTTTGTTTTGACGATGACCCCCCCTCCCCCTTTTTTTTTTAATGTTAAGGGTTTTTAAAACGAAAGGTTCTTTTTATTTGTGTTTACTGACAGCAGTTTATGATCATAAATATTTACGGGTTTGCAGAGTTGGTCAAGGCTCGAAGCATGAAGATGGAAACTACTGTATTACTGAGACATAATTTAATTCTTTCTTTATTACGTTGCACATTATTAACGTAGGATATTGATTTATACAACTATAAAATCAAGCAGAATGTATAACACTCTGAAACAAAAAATGTTATAGCTATAATATTTTTTTTATTTTATTAGTAGATGTAGATTTGCTTTGATTCATCTCAAATTTCTTCTAAAATAAAACACCATTCAATGTTGCAACGCTTTGACACCACAAACCAAGTACCCCCCTACAAACAAGGCAATGTCTCGACATAAAGAACAAAGTCCTTGCCTCTGATTCAAATAAAGAATTAATTCACCACACAAGTTAATATTATCCTTCCACACCACCGGCTGTTTTAGTTCCCATTTGCATGAAATGTTGTATTTGTCAGCAGTGAAATGTTTTGGAGTAGTTATAAATGTGACATTAAACATTGTGAAGCACAAAGTGCTAAGTTGTGCAATTTTTAAACTAGTTTTTAAGTTGATTTTTTTTTTGGGTAGAATCAATATGTAATCTGTGTGCGTGCGTGCGTGTTAAGATTTAGTTTACCATAATTTTTGCATGTGCTCAACCATTGCCAATTTTTATATTAAAAAAAAGTTTTGGAAGTTGCTTAGATAGTATTCAACTGTAGAAACCTCAAAAAGGATTTGTCCAGCCAAAAATTGTGTAGAGTACTATTAAACCTTTTTACCTGATCATATTTTAAAAACATTTACAGTAAGTCTTTGGGAAGTTAACTTTATAAACACTAAGTTGTACATTTTGGTCACCTTTAACTGAAGCTGTGTAGATTATTTAGTGCTGTCCACTGTCGACGACTTGCCAAGCTCTCTTATGACGGCGATGTTTGAGTTCCTACTTCACTCGACAACAAGGAAGTTGTGTGGTTGCATCTCCCAGAGACACCAATTGGGGGACTTCTTACTCCCAACTATTTGTAATGGGCTGAACATCAATATTCATCGGCATTGCAAAATAGTTTCTGGACTACACTAGTCATGCGTTATGAAGGCTTTTGTTTGATAGTTTTGACTCAAACATTAACTAGTTCAAACCATGCTGTTATTGGGTAAAATACCTTGAAAACAGCCCAAACTTCCAACCATTGTGTATCTATGCAAACAATATAATTTGTCTTTGTTGATTCGCTTGTTTTGTGTTTGTGTAGTTTCAGTTTTTTAAAAAAGTGTATTTATTTAAGTATTAAGAGCTAGGTTTGATCTTAACCTAATTGTCAATCTTGGTAGATATAAGTGGAATGTTCTGTAGTGTAATATGGTAGTGCAGCAATTTTGGGGGCAGTAGCTCTTATGGCACCATTGGTTGTTTGCGCTGAGGTTAGTTATCGAAAAGAAAAACACTGGTGGTAAACTTATCATCGAGAAAATGTGTGTTCAAGAATGAAGCCTAACTTTCATAGGATTGGCTCTGTCTAATGGATTATAATTATTAGCTTTAGAATATAGATTTTAAAAGTAATTTAAATAAATGAATATCATAAAACATTAAAATTAATTGTTTGGTTCTACGTTTTGCAGTGTTAGAATAAATGGGTTAAAATATAGTTGATAATATTGGCTGTGTGTGAAACTCGGTCAAGATTATTTCAATGTCTTATTATTTTATAGAATATGTGGAGACTTAAATCTTGTATCAAACTAGTGGAAGGTGAGCTGATATACCCTTTGTCTGCCCTTGTACCCTCGAGCAGGCGCGCCAATATATGTAACAAGAGCAGGGACATACTTTATATACCCAAGTCAGTTTTCACTGTACTGTTGATACTTGTATTAATTATTAATTAATTTTTGGGTTGTATTGTTAGTAAATAGAAAGTTTCTGATACCTTAGCTCAGTCGGTAGCGTGTCTTCCTACTGGACTAAGGGTCCTGGGTTTGATTCCCGGCATTGCTGAAAATGTATCATTTATGAAAATATGGGTTTACCCTTTCACAGTAATGAATTAATGGCCGGGGACTGGATGTTGTGCCTGTCCTAGTCTTAAGATAGATTATAAGGCATATGAAGCTATGACAGGCCTAGCCAGCCAGTAATGGAAAATATATGGCTTGGATGAAAAAAATTACCCAGGCAATAGGCTGGAAACAGTAATGGAAAGTAAACAGAATACATATTCAATTTATATACAAACTCTAGGCTACACCCTCAATCCTTTTCTGAAAATTCTATTCATGTTTTACAGAGTTCTGTGCGAGGCATAATCCAAAATGGGTAGTAATCGGTGTTTTTGTCTTCATTTTGAGAAAAGTTCACTTTCTAAAACAAATTTGTTGTATAGACACACAAACTAACTTATTTCCATGGCATACAAAACAATCAGAAATCGGACCGTAGATTCACCAATGAGAACTTAATAAAGCACTGCTGGTACTCAAACGCAGGATCCTTGCTACAATAAGCGAGCAACAAAAGTTGCTACTAATAGTTGTTGACTAAACAATAGAATAATTGTTCAAAAATCATTAATTTGATAAATATAAAAAGTTGATGTTAGTGTGTGTGAGGTATTTCATGCTTCAAGTGTATTTCAAATAGCTTCCATTTACAGACAAATTAAATGTATACTAGCTGGTAGCCGAGGCCACACTAAAGGAATAGAAAGAGTAATAAGCTTCTAAGGTACGTGACATTGTTACCACATTAACAAATATAAAAGTGTAGTACTTTATACCCCAGCTCGTCTGCTCGAGGGTTAAAGATAGCAAGCTTCTTGTGCATTGTTTCACTAAGGCGCAGCTTATAAGATGACCATAGTGTAATCAGTCAAGTTAAGAGTGCGACCGACCTTCCAGGGTAAATAAAGTGTACATAAACATACCAATGGATATGTTTACATTTCTATATTTTAGGATTTTAATGAGTTGTTGCAATAAAATAAAATAACACACAGTTTTGAATTGTTATTTTTAAGCCCATTGCCATATAATAAGTATAATCTTGCTATCTAGTGCTGGGCTAAGTTGACCTTCTGCGCCGAAGTACTTTGGTACGTATATTTTCAGACAGTAAAATAGGTATGTTCCACTGTATATCACATCCAATGATTAGCTGCCAATTTGTACTTTGATAATTTGCACTAATCATTTTAATTATGCTTTAAAAACGATATTAACCCCTTTTTGTTAAGTAGCCCCAAATATAATTTCTCTTACACTTTGTAGCCATAAAGTAGTTGGTGTATAATGCAAGTTATCAAAGTTGTGGAAAGGCATGGTGGAGTTTGGATCCCCCTGGGGGATGGGGGTTTCCATACATATACAAACTTTTATTCACTAATGGCATAGTAAAATTTTCTAGTTGAACCACTGGCGTAGAAAGGTGATATTTTTCAGTATGAGGGGGAAAGGGGCTACCTTTACCCACATCTGTCTTGCTCTGGCCAATAAAAGCTTTGATACTGATGTCTGGACACCCCCTCCCACCTCTTTCTGCACCTTTGAGTAGAACCTCTCTAGAAGCTTTATATTCCCTCACAAGCTATGCATATTCTATAATCAACACATATTTCTTTGAATTTAATGTACCCCTGGTTGAATACCACTAATTTAGAGAACACAGTTTGGATTGCAAGTGGTCGTAATCTAATGATGGGATTATTTACTAAATACTCAAAAGCCAGAGAAGTGCTCAGTCACTTATCTCCAGATATGAATTACAATTTTAATGACATTAGGGGTGTGCAAAATTCACTTTTCAAATTTGAAGCCAAATTGAGCTTTACCATGATGGCTTGATTTTTTAGCACCGGGTCTTGAGTTAAAGGCTTATGTACAAATTACACACATGGTTTTAGGGATTAAGGTTATATTTAGAGGAAGTGTATTCACATTTGTGGGGAGGCGAGTAGAAAACCATTTTGGAAAAACTGCCCTCAGTACAACCGACTAAGCTGCTAACCTTGATCTCACAGTCATCAGCAATCTTGGTCATTGTGAGAGTGATACCTTAGACCGTGTAGCCACCAAGGTGGCTCTTTTTAAATTATTCACCGTTATCTCTTCCAATACCTGTTCTAGATTTACAGTCTGACAATTTAGCTGTCGATAGCGTGTCTGCCTACTGAGCTAAAGGTACTGGGTTCAATATCTGGCATAGCCGATAATTTATCATTGATGAAAATATGGGTTTACCCTTTCAAATTGATAAATTAATGGGTGGATATTGTATTGTCATTGTCCTAGTCTTAAGTTATATTATAAGGCATATCAAGTTACGACAGGCCTAGCAAGCCGGTAGTGGACTATGTCTTGAATAAAAAATTGACCCAGGCCATATGCTGGGAACAGTTATGGATGTAAAATAAAGTTCTAGATTTCCCTACTTGATCCACATTGTATGGATATAAATCATTCAAGCAGCCACACCTATTTTTACATTATGGAGCACCGCCTTCCTCACATTTGGTAAATTATAAGTCTGGTATATTAAATGTCATAACCTAAATGTTTGTCTTTCCTACCTTTTACTTTTCATCTAACACATTAATTTCTCAATTTTTTATAATATCTCACCTACATTGGCTTTCTTTTTCAAGTATGTTTTTACATTTTTTTAAACCTAATTTATACATTGTTTTTCCTTAGACCTGTAAGATGATAATGATGCTTTGTCATCAAAATTAGTCGTGGATGTATTTGGCTGATAATTTCGTCAAACTAAGAACTAGGGGGTTAAAGAATAGATAAGAAAAATTAATCATAGAAATTTATTCCAATAAATTACTAAAAAAAAATTATACTTTTTATGCATCTATTTTTACTGTACAAGAATAACCTACTGTTTAAATTTGACCAAATCTATTGATATTTTATAAAATAAAAATGTATATCATTAAATTGGATACGAATATATATATACACATCTATAAGGAAAACCTAATTTCGCTTTATGAGGTCGCTTCTAATATATATTTGGAAGGTACAGGAAAGGAGCGTAGAAACATATGAACAGAATGAACAAAATATGGGTTTTACAATTAAAAGAACATACATAGTTCACACTTTACATTGCTGCCTCTTAGAAAAATCGATTGTTAACGCCCAATCCCCCGAACTAAATTAAATTCTATCAGAACTCATCAAGAGGGAATGTGAAGCTCGCAACGCAACTTCCTAAAAGAGGAAACAAAACAAAAACAAAAAAAAACTGGAGGAAATTGATAAAGAATGAACACTTATATAAGAACATGTAAAAGGAATAACAGGACAAACACAGGAAATGGACGTTGGATGGGAATATAATATAACTCTATAAGAAAAACCTAATTTCGCTTTATAAGGTAATTGTATTATATTTGGAAGAAGGTATAGAAAAAGTGGATAGAAATATATAATAAAAGTAACCAATACAATATGGCTTTTACAATGAAAATAAAATCAGTTGACACTTTGCATTGCTGCCATTGTGTCCTTTTATATTATAGTGGGCAGAATATTTTTTTAGCACCACATCTAACTACCTGTTCAAGTTATACACTTATGTACTAATTACACTTGTGGTTTTAGGGGTGAGGGTAGTTATATTTAGAGGAAGTGTACCCACATTTGTGTGGGGGGAGAGTGAAAAACCACTTTGGATAAAACAACCCTCAGCACATTCGATTGAGATTCAAACTTCCTGTTATCGGCAGTTTAGTCTTACCGTAAGAATGATGCCTTAAACCATGTGGCAACCGAGGTGGGTCAAAATCAATTAATTAAATAAAAAATAATAATTTCAGCATAAACTACTTACTCTAAAATAAAAGTTTATATGTGAACTAGCGTACCATTTTTGAACCTAAAATACTACTCTTAACTTGGAATCAAAACGATCCTGTGTTAGTAACGAATCCATACAGTAAATAAAAGGATTAATTCAAGTGAATCATTTGTTACCCCCAAGTAAAACAAATACATATAAATTTACATTAAATTAATTGTGGAACAACTAATCAAAGAAAGATACAGTTTATTATGTACAATTATTGTGTGAGTTTGTAAAGACTCAACTTGACAACAAATAAGTTGCATGTCATCACATCAGATGAATAAAAACAAGAATGAAGGTTAAACCGAGCTGTAAGAAGACATTTTTAGAGAAGGATGAAAGATATTTCAGCAGGTTAAGTTTTTGGAGCAGGATGAAAGATATCTTGCAGGTTGTGAGTTTTTGGAGCAGAACGAAAGATATCTTGCAGGTTGTTAGTTTTTAAAGCAAGATATAAGCGTGTTTATCTCATTATATCGTAGGTCTTATAACAAAATTGATTCTTAAGGCTGTACTCAAATTAAAATTAACTCGGTGTTGTAAACTTATATCAAAGACTGAAGTCGGGCGTCATCCAATAAGCTTGTCACATTCTAACCAAACTCATTGTTGGTAAGCACTGCTAGAACCGCGGACTGCGGCGATAGAGCATATCCATGGAAGAGGATTGTGACATGGGCTGTAAAAAATAAAATAGGTTATTACCCTTTTCCCAGGACAAATCTGATACTCACATGGCCAGATCTAAAGCTACTGAATTTACTTTTGGTATTATTAAATGTCTCTCTTTAAGGAAAACCTCTTTATGAGATAACTTTGTTTTATATTTGAAAGAAGGTATAGAAAAGGTGGATAAAAACATTTAAAAGGAACGAAAACAATATGACTTTTATAATGAAAATAATAACACAGTTTACAATTTGTATTGTTGCCTCTTGAAGAAAATCGAGCTTTACCACCCAATCCCCTAAAGGTTTGATTCTATTGTAAACTCATCGGAATGGACTGTGAAACGCACAACACAACTTCTTAAAAGGGGAAACCATATAAACACATAAGGGAGAGAAAGGAAATTTGTAAAGTTGCAGGGTAATGGAAAGCAGTTATGTTTGATATATTGTACTTGTAAAGTATAGTAATGGGTTATGTTGTAACATGAGGGGTACAGTAATATAGATTAGCAAGTTGCAACACAAGATTTAATCAGGGTGTATGTTAAAGACATCATACCCGAGGAAAGGGGTGCTCTCCAAGCATCTTCTTGCGGATGTCCCAGCGAAGGTTAGAATGATTGTCCTCGCCAGGAAGCTTTTGCTTTCTCCAAGCTGCCTGGTACCAGTGGTACAAAGCTACCGGGTCACACCTTGTAACACCAGGTTGACCTTGAGTCAGCTGCCATGGCCTGATAACTGGGGACAAATGACGGGCGAGTTACATAACACCAGTGTGAGGCTCTCCACTCGTAAGTAGCTCAGAGAGTGAAGCCCTCCACTCGCTAGTAGCTCAGATAGTGAAGCTCTCCACTCGCTAGTAGCTCAGAGAGTGAAGCTCTCCACTCGCTAGTAGCTCAAAAGTGAAGCCCTTCACTCACTAGTAGCTCAGAGAGTGAAGCTCTCCACTCGCAAGTAGCTCAAAGTGAAGCCCTCCACTCGCAAGTAGCTCAGAGAGTGAAACTTTCCACTCGCAAGTAGCTCAGAGAGTGAAGCTCTCCACTCGCAAGTAGCTCAGAGAGTGAAGCTCTCCACTCGCAAGTAGCTCAGAGAGTGAAGCTCTCCACTCGCAAGTAGCTCAGAGAGTGAAGCTCTCCACTCACTAGTAGCTCAGACACAAACTCTCCACTCGCTAGTAGCTCAGACACTAAAACTTTCCACTCACAAGTAGCTCAGAGTGAAGCCCTCCACTCGCATGTAGCTCAGAGAGTGAAGCTCTCCAACCAATAGCAGCAGAGATTGAAGTTCTTCATTCACTAGTAAAGATACACTCCAAATTTGGGAACAATCAAGTGTTTTGGTGTAGTACTTTCAGAGATATGTCATTTAAAACTCACAAGAAAGATGTTGACAATTTGACAAAATAAACAAATAAATATTTTGATAAACTATAAAAATTATACTATGATTACATTTGTTTATTTTGTGATTAACTTAATGATTTATTGCATATTTAAAAAATGTAAACACCATATAAATGATCGCCAGGTGACTCTAAACCAGTTTTAACATGGTTAGTATATTAAATTTAAGTGTCCCGAATTGTTCTCTATAATATTCTGTTCTACTTACAAGCAGAAGATCTTGGCTTAGAAACATGATCCATGCGTTCTACAGACTTGCTTCGGGCTTTCTTGGTTCTAGAGGGCCTGCTTTTTGTTTGACTATCCTTATGGCTCTCTTTTTTAAGGTTGTTACTGCTGGAAGTCACAGAACATGGCCGAATAATGTTCTGGTCTGCAAACAAAAGTTCACACAAGTCAAGTCTCCAGAGGGTTGTTACCATTTTTTTTGTTAAAAAATTCTCTATTTTCCAAATACTTTAACCTCCAGTACTTTATCCATTACACTCACTTTCTTACAACTACTTGTTTTTATACAGCTTATATTTGAAACAGAAAACCAAATTATGAAATATTAAACTATGTAGAGTCTTGGAAACTCGACATGCCGCGTAACTCGACACGCGCATGTGCACACAGTTGTTGGTGCTAGTCATCACAGTCCAAGGTCATTCAACTGTATAACCTCTCAGTTTGTTTGTGTAACTTGAGTGGAACAGTCACTGTGGTGCTTTTACAAGTGCCGTGTTTGTTAGTTTTCCAATTCAGTAACGTGTTATTCTAATCAATACAATATTATATGTACAGTCCTATACTGCATATCTGTATATTACACGTATGTATATACACTATTATATTGACATGTAATATATGTATATTACTGTTACTGTACCGTACAACACTACAGTACGTACAACTGTACCTATAATATTCGATACTGTACTGTGATTCATCCTTGTTTAGTAAACATTACATGGTAAACATGCATCTTATACGAGGCCATTTGTAAAACTCGATATTTCAATAACTCGGCACCATCTCAGTCCACATTAGGTAGAGTTTCTGAGACTCCACTGTAATTGAATAACAGTAGTAAGAATTTAAAAAAAAAAGCTCAGAATCTCATAAGAACTTTAGTAGCCATCTTGGTAAATATAGTTTAGTAACCAAATGGTACAATCTAAATATAGGGTTGCCACCATTTTCTTAGTACCGAAACCTCCCTGTGTTTTTCAGGTTTTCCAGGCTGCTTAGATTTAAGAAAAAAAAATTAATTTCCATCGAACTAAGTGTGAAGTCATGTAACTCATGTTTAAAACAGGATGATTTAAGACTGATAAGGAAATACACCTTCTGTCTCTTCACAACCCTTGTTTAAGGTGCACATATTTTTACAGTTTTTATAGAATTGAAATTTTTTGGCCACAATAAATCCAATATTTCTCCAGTAGCAACATAGAGTTTAGTTTTCTGCACATGCTAATATCAACAGATCTTGAATATCTGTCAAGGTTGTCCTGGAATTTTGTCAAAACTTTTTAAATAAAGAGAAAAAGTTTTGACAGAATTCCAGGACATCCTTGACAGAAATTCAAGATCTGTTGATATTAGTATGTGCAGAAAACTAAGCTCTATGTTGCTGCTGGAGAAACATTTTATTTATTTGGCCAAAAAAAAGTAATGCTATAAAAAACTGTAAAATTACTCGTGCTCCCATCATCATGTATCGCCTCACATGCCAATTTATCAGCTATTTAACAAACTTGAAATTTGGTACAAAAAATAAGACTATGGTCTGCAATCAATAGGAAATCTTAAAAAACATAACATTTTTAATTAGGAGAACCTTTTCCCACAAAATCTTCAGTAAAAAAAAAAAGAAGTTAATTTAAGTTTAGCCATGAAATTGTTCTCGGATGAAAATTTCAACTCACCACTGTCTGCCAGAGCAGATTTCACTCGTCGTACATTTTCCTGGCTCTGACCACTCAGAGATAAGTCCGATATGACCGTTGCTGAAGATGACTGAGACTCGGTTTCATTATGACAGCTACACTGGTCACGTTGACGCTGGTCAAACTTGATCAGTTTCTTTAAATCTTCACATGAAGACAGCACAAAAAATAATTTTACAAATATTATCTACTGTAGAATTAAATTGGCTTAACTTATCGAAAATTAATTCAAATTTAGTGAGTTGGAAATATACAATGAGTTTAACGTGATTGTAATTAGCAAGGAAATATTGATAGCACATTTGTAGTGCGCATAAAAGTCATAATGATTTTACTACACACGTGTAGCCCTCTTCGCTGACCACGTGGTTTAATGCGCTATTCTCGTGTTGGACTAGACTGCCAAAGACGAGGAGATCAGGGTCGATCCCGGTTGGGTGCACTTACTCTAAATTAAGCCTTCCTAGTCCTTAACCCATTTGTGTAATTAGTACATAGGTGTATAATGTGAACAGGTAGTAAGAGCCAGTGCTTAAAAAAATCACTTATAGTCCCATACGATTTTGCTCACTTTATGAGTGTAATATACTACATGGATATACGAAGGCTGTGGAGTCAAAACGCCGGACTCCGACTCCTCTAAATTTAAAACTGTCCGACTGACTCCTTCACAAATAGCTAAAGCATATTAATTAGCAAGAACAAATTTACTTTAGTAAAATGCTCCAATACAGATGACTTCATGCAAAACTACTTTGGCATTGTGAATGTAAATTTAAATAACATTGTAATTTCAAATTACAAATATTTTTCTTGAAAAGAAAAAATTAGGTTAAAATTAAAATTGATATATTAATAAGTTTCTATTTTGAAGGTGGAGTCCATACATTTTTACAGACACCGCCCAAAATTGCTTCCAACTCCACACCCTTGGTATATGGTGTACAAATTTTGGTAAACATGCAAACTTTTTTAATTAATCGAGTAGTTGAAAATAGGTACCCACTTCTAGGAAGAGACAGATATCAAAGGGGTAACTTAGGTTTTATGATCACTAGGATCAGATTATATATAGGCTAGTTTATGACCTTTTCTTATCCTTAGGGACGTCACTTTTATATCTGTGAGGTAGATTTAGGCCTAACTTATCGTTGATAAAGTGAGAAATGATTATAACGAGGAAATGTTGTCCTCTGGTGTTCATTAAAACCAGATTTGACTGTATTTTTAAAAGAATTATCCCATTTAACCAAAATAAAGGCTAGCTTGGTAATAAACTGTGTTTCCCAAGTGAGCCGTCGGAGCTATTGAAGTAATTCATATTTATGTCACCATAACCAATTGTATAGTACGGACTATAGTTAAATCTATAGATTACAAAGCTATAATATCTTTTACAAAATTAAATTTTGTTTTACAGAATTAATACAGTATTGCAGGTACTAAATGCACCTATCAAGAATTGTTGTACTCAGATTGTTGATGAGCGACAGTTTATTCAAATAATAACTCAAGCTAAAGAAAGTTGAAGTAAAATATAAATTAGTATTTATTTACGTTTATAAACACTTGTAAATAATTTTTAATTCTTCATTTTTAACTAACCGTTGAGGTTCTTTAACATTATTGTTCATTAATACCAGTACTAGTTACTCTTTCCTGTCAAATTGCAATTAAATTTTTTATTCGATACTAGTTTTACATAATTTATCATAATTTTGGAAAAAATAATGTATGTATAATATCGCTCACCTTTGATAAATTCTTGCAGCTGTTCAGGTGAAATGTTGTGATAGCCTAGTTGCTGAAGATGGGCTAGAACTTCTCGGGGGTCCAACACGATGGACATGGCTGGCAAAAAGAATTGTTTATGCGGTCACAAAAGTGAACTTGGGGTTGCAAGTCCCAGCTGAAAGGGCGGGGGNGAGATTTACCTATACAAATTATTACTGTTTTCCAAACAGAAAAATAGGGAGAATCAAATAATAGCCATAGCAAAATTTTATTTAAAAAAAAAAACTTCAAAAATTACATTACATGGTCATGAAAGCTTAAGCCTGAACTCTCCCATATATTTGCGTACACATAAATCCTAATTTGTTTTAATTTATTTGAGGTATTTAACGTGCACTTTCTGAACTGACATATCAGCACACAACTTATAAACTTACTTAAATCCATTTAACAGACACAACACCAAGCCGTTAATTCATCACTGTGAAAGGGGGAACCCAAATTTCTGCAATAATACATTCCTTATGCCATGCCGAAATCAAGCTCAAGACCCTTAGCTCAGTAAACAGACACGCTTCTGACTGAGCTCAGGTGTCTGACATATAAACCTTAGTAATATAATGTAATTAGATGTATTCATTACATGTAGGGCTTTCTTGAAAAAGATATATTTTCATTATCATGTTCTAAAACACAGGGAACTCATACTAAATTTATCACCTTAATGAAGTCTCATAAACCGCCTGCAATCATCACATTCCAACTAAGGAACTAGTCAAAAACCCCGCAGAAATATTAAAAATACCATGGATAAGTCAACATAATTATATAAGACATTGTCATTTATATGATACCTTATGGTAATATAGCCTTTCGCATGTAGAAAATTAAGATTTTAATTACTATAGATAGTAAAATAAACTATTAAACAAGGTTTTATTAATATATATAAAATAATTAATCAGAAGGCTTGGATGACATAGCCATTATAGCACACAGGACCACAGCTAGGATCAGTCTCACATGATCATCAATATTTACATTCCTATGAGATTTTGACAAGGAGTGAAAAAATGTATTATTTATTAAAAGTTTTCAAAATGTATAAATCTTCTAGTCATTCAACTCTCCATATTCTTGTGTGTGTAAGAGAAAGAATAAAATATTTAAAAAGGCCATACTGTAACAAGACAAAGAAAACACAGCCTAGTATGGGACAGATGAAGCGAATCATGAAAGTTTTTTAAATGAATATTTTTTTGTTGCTACTGTGGCTTACTACCCGTTTGGGTAATACACCTATGTATTAATTATACACTAATGTGTTAGGGATTAGAAAGATTGTATTTAGATTAAATGTAGCAGCATTTGTGTAGAGGGGGAGTGGAAACCATTTATGAAAAAAATCTCTTAGAACATTCAACCAGGATCAAACCCCGATCTCCCCCGTCTTCGGCAGGCTATTCCATTGCGAAAGTAGCGCCTTTGACTATGCAACCTCTGAAGATGGTACAAATGTATATTAAATTAGAGCTAATTAACTTGTGCTCTAAATTCCACACTATTTTAATCCCCATCTACCAACTCCATATAACTTACGTAAGCTGCGCCTGGTGGTCTGTAAGAGATAGACTCCACATTAACAGATTGCAGGTGACCTGGCAGTCTAGAGGTAAAGTGTCAGACTTCTGTGCTGGGAGTCCAGGGTTCAATCCTCGGTCCCGGCACAGATTTATCTGATTGCCAAACCCTTCCTTCACCTCTGACAAGGCGTGTATTAATCACAACTTGTGAATGTGAGGAATGCCAGGCCTCCACCGTGGTTCGGATTCCACGTTAAACTGTAGGTGAGGTTAACATTGGTTCCTCTACATAGAAATCAGCATGCGTATCAATCAGGGAAATCATGTGAAACAGCTCTCCACCATCTAGTTGGAAAAGTGGAGAAAGCACTGCATTACCAGGAAATTGCACTGGGTATTTTCCTGGATATAGAGGGGGCCTTTAGCAATACGACCTTTAAATCCATGGATGAAGCAGCAAAAAGGCATGGGATGGAGAACACTTTATGTAAGTGGGTAAGGACTATGCTAGAGACTCGGAGAGTCGCAGCCACTATGTTAGATGAAACAGTAGTGATTAAGACCACTAGAGGATGTCCACAAGGAGGTGTATTGTCTCCAATGTTATGGAATCTAGTAGTGAATGACCTTGTTAAGGAGCTGAATAACAAGGGGTTCTACTGTCAAGGATATGCAGATGATTTAGTCATCCTAATACTTGGCAAATGGGGCAACATAGTCAGAGCTCTTGCACAAGACGCTCTGTATATTGTACAGGAATGGTGCCAGAAACAGGACCTTGGAGTCAATCCCAAGAAGACAGTGGTGGTACCATTTACAAGGAAAAGAATCCAGGTCACGTACTGGAAACTCAAGTTGTTTGAGGAAGAGATACCAGTTAAAGGGGTGGTGAAATATCTTGGGGTGATTTTGGACTCTAAGTTAACATGGACCCCTCAAATAAATAAGGTATGTTCCAGAGCCAAGAGTGCTCTTATGAGCACGAGGAGGGCCTGTGGAAAGAACTGGGGGCTGAATCCCAGGAGCGTGTACTGGATATACACCATAGTAGTAAGACCCATAATTGGTTATGGGGCTGCAATATGGTGGAGGAAGGCAGATCAGGTGGGGGCTGTTAAGGAGCTGGGAAAAGTGCAAAGACTAGCATGTCTGGCTATGACCGGCGGAATTAACAGCGTACCCTCTGCAGGAATGGAAACTATGCTCGGCATACCTCCACTACACCTGTGGGTAAAAATGGAGGCAGCAGCAGGAGCATATAGATTGAGAAGTAATGGCAACTGGATATATACAGGATATCCAGGATCACACACAAACATTTTGGATGTGGTTAAAGTAGGACCCGTGGTAGAGATGCCGGGAGACTACATGAAGCCATCGTTCTGCTTCAAGAAGTCTTTCGATGTAAAGATTGGAAGTAAGGAGCAGTGGAAGATGGAGCCTCAGCACCGATCAGGGGATATAATATGGTTCACTGACGGGTCAAAGATGGAAGAAGGCACTGGAGCGGGAGTATATGGGGTTCAGCCTAGACTGGAGAAGTGGTATTCTCTAGGGGGTCTGGCCACAGTATTCCAGGCGGAAGTGTATGCAGTCAGGGCGTGTGTGGAGGAGAATATAGGTAGGGGGTACGTTAATCGCAGTATCTACATGTATTCAGACAGCCAGGCGGCTCTGAAGGCATTAAGAGCACCAAATACGAGATCAAAGATCGTCAAAGAATGCTATGAAGCCCTAGAGAAGCTAGGGAAGCACAATAAGGTGATCCTAACATGGGTTCCTGGCCATGTTGGAATCAGCGGTAATGAGAACGCAGATAGATTAGCCAGAACAGGGGCACAGAATCCCTTCATAGGACCAGAACCTGTTCTGGGTATTACTAAGCGGACAGTGAGGAAGGAACTGCATGACTGGATTAAAAGACAGCATGCAGAATACTGGGCAAACACCCAGAAGCAAAGGCATGGGAAGCTAATGATGCCGAGACCATGTCCAAAGAGAAGCACTGCTATACTGAACCTTAACAGGAAGCAGATGAGACTAATGGTGAGTCTAATGACTGGCCATGGGAATTTCAGGAAACACCTATACAACATGGGGGTAGAGAGAGAGACCATGAAATGTAGAAAGTGCAATGAGGAAGATGAAACAGCATCACACCTCATATTCCAATGTAAAACATTGGAACTAAGAAGATACAACCAATTTGGAACTCTGGACCCAAATGGAATTGTATCTAGTGATCATCTAGTTGAGGGACTCCTTGGGCTTTTTAGGAACACAGGATGGCTTGACTAGGATAACAGGGAGAGATACCGCACAATAAGCTGAGGCTTCGGTGTGGGCAGGCAGGGGGAATGGACCCTCCTGTTTTGTCTCCCGGTAACAATCTATCTATCTATCCAAACTGTAGGTCCTCCTTTTCATCTCACAATCACTCTACCACTACACATTAGCATGTGTGTAACCCGAATGGGTAGTAAGGCATGGTAACAACAACAATAAGCTACTTCGGTAGCCACTTGGTCTAAATGGGTAGTAAGGCATGGCAATAATAATAATAATAATAATAATAATAATAATAATAATAACAATAACAATAACAAAAACTATCTGCTTCGGTAGCCGCTTGGTCTAAAGCAGTGGTTCTCAAACCCTAAGTCGAAACCCAAATGAGGGTACAAGAATGTTTCTGGGGCGCTAATAACAATAACAGATTGCACTGTCTACAAAGTCCTCAGTCCTCAACATTTTGTCGAAGTTGACTCAACTTTAACTTTCTAAAGAATAGTAAATACCGACTGCTAAGGACTACCAATCACAGTAAAGTAAATTATGTGCTCACATCGAAATTAAAGCATCAATTGCAATGAAAGAATCAGTTGCTATGAAAACAAATACAAAATTAAATAATATTTTGATGACCAGAGCTATTTCAGAGAATTAAAAAAACCTAGAAGGGTGACTCAGATACAGTTAATTCTGAGAAATATATAGGATGTCTACTGAGTTGGAGAAACAAAAATTAGTGACTTTTTGGCCACAAAATTCCTTTAGCAAACCTTCAAACATTATATAATGCATATATAGTCATGATGCACTCACACACAACATTAAAATTTAACTTGATGGCAACCGTTAACCTTATCCTCGGTGTCACGGTAAAAACAATCAGGCAACTTACGGCTAGCGCATGGCATCATCAGTAATGGGTGGTGCGACTTTTGATGTGTTCACGTTGTTACAATGCACAGGAGATACAAACAAAATTATTTTCGTGATGCTATGACCAAAATATTGAAAATTTGTGACTTTTCAAGGACTTTCATGATTTTATTTGCAATTAGTGACTTTTGTGACCGAGTAGACACCCTGATACAGTTCTCAGAAAGTAGTGACAATTTGGTAAGTTAAGCTTCTCATTAGTGACTATAGGATACAAAGCCTATAAATTCTGTAGTGTTTGGTTGTTTAGAAAAGTGTTAAGCCACCGACACAGACTCCATATCCGTAGGTCCATAATCCGTGTTCCTAGTCCATAAGAAATTCTACTAGCGATTACAGAGTCAATATCCGTAATCGCGTGACCGTTTCAACCAATGAGATAGTAAGAGACTTCGTCCAATCAAATAATTTGAAAGAAAATCGTCTATAGCAAGGAGAGAGTGTCAGCAGTCAGCTGATCATAATATAAGAATTAAAGAAACCAAAAACAACTTTGTCGAGAAAAATTTCAGTATATACTAAAATGTAGGTTAGTTACAATCACAAAAAATATATCCAGAGCTCAATTTTAACTATCAAACTTAAAATAAATAAGTGTTTGCAATAGCGTGAAAATGCAAAACAGATGTATTAGTATTTTGTGTGAAAACAAAAGAGCGCTTTTAATATCTTTGATAATAGGGATGTTGAACCTACAAAAGCAAAGCCAGTATTTCTTAAAACTTGGTATTTCTCAGAAAACATTTTCCTAGAAGCCGCTCATCCCGGGGTGTTTAGATTTTTAGAAAAATGTTTCTGAAATAGCTCCACATGTAGTCATCTTTTCATTTTGTATATATTTCCATAGCGACAGATCCTCTCAATGCCATTCGTTCTTTTATTCCAATGTGCATGCACATATTTACTCAGCTGTGATTGGTAGTCCATATAAACTAATCCGTAGAAAGTTAAAGGTGGGCAACTTCTACGGAGTAAGGACTTACGGATAGGGACTGTGTGGGTAGAGCAATCTGATATTGTGCCATCGATTTCTTACGGACCACGGGTACGGAGTCTGTAAAGGCTTAGGCTACTAATTATGTATGATGTATAATGTACTAACTGCCAAGGTCTACTATTATATTAAACATGAAGCTTTGTTAAATAACTTCAAACTGTAAGAAAATATTGTAGTAATATTAGCCATATTGATTTAGCTGCATATTGGAGCACTACTTTTATATTAATGTAGAAAGGAAAACTCTTTTATTTTTTTTTATCTCCTCTTGAAAATCTGAGTTTTCACTAAATGATTTGCGGGAAAAGTAAAAAGTTTGGGAACCACTAAATTAAAACTTAATAGTCATACAGTTACTTACCATTTAAATAAAAGAAATGCCAATTCACTTAGTTAAAAGTACTAAATAAGCTTAAATATGAATAGCAAGTACCAAATTGTTCTACTGTATTTTAAACACTTATATTTTTGTTGGATTAATTTCAACTCAGGTTACATCACAAGTTATAGGCCCATTTTAAAAGTATGTAAGAGGTTAACTAAACATAACAGAAAAGCTGACAAAGGGCATGACAAAAACAAAGATTAATGTACCACAAAATTACAAGGGATATAATTATTTTCAAATAAAATACTAACAGCCTATTCATAAAAGACATTCAGAATGACCAACATAAACATCTTAAGAATACCAAAATTAACTTAACATTTACCATAAAGGACGTTCAACCGTGAAATTGTAATCGGCTTCAAAATTTGACAAATGCCACTATTTTCGTGTTGTAGCTAAAGTGTTATATATCCTGCCTGTAGTGGTTATTGAAATGATTTGATTTGGGAGGTATTATTGTGGAATATTGAGTATGACCTTGCATGGTTGACATATTGTGATGTACGTTGTTGCCGTACTCTAGAACTGTTTGATAGTAGCGTCTCACTGACTGGGAGTGATTTGGATTAGGCTATTTTTCTTTGCGAAATACAAGTGGTCATCGTAGCTATTTACCCTCATTATGTGGAGGCGATAGGAGTAATTATCTAAAGATTAGTATATTCTCTTATATGGTGTGATATCTTTAAATGTGAGCTAAGTATGAATGGGTTGTGGGGAGAAGGATATTATTCTTGGAGTTTGTGAAGGGTTGAAGAAGAAGTGTATTCAGGATTTTCGTGATGGTGGGTGGTGGACGGAGACGCTCTTACAAAACCGGACCGAGGGAGGTTCTTCCTCGGGAAATTTTGATGCAAAAATCCTTCAAAATTTGAATGTTGTTTAGAAATTAATTAGAAAATTTGAAGGGAAAAAAACGCATTAAAGTTCTCATTTATTTACGTTTTTTGGTTGATCTTTGTTAGTTAAATCATGTGTTAAAGTATAAATTATTGACAGTGACACGTGAAGTAATGGGCTAGTGATATGTTATAGTACAACTAGTAATGACCATAACATAGATTTAATTGTTTTAGTTCCTATTGTTAATATTTACTAAAAGTTTCTCAAGGGTGGGCGCACGCCTCCATAGTCCCCTCTGGATCAACTCCTGGGTTGGGTCGTTCAGGTAGGATTTCACTTTTTGGGTAATTTATGAGGAATGTTTGATGCTATTAGTCAAGGTGAGGAGTGTTTTGAATAATTTTCTTTTCCTGGAAATTGGGGGTGGATATATTCTGTCTATCATTATTTGAGATTAACACACGGCGCTAGTACTATTTTCCAACTTCAAACGAACCTATGTTAGTTAGGCTAATGGCAACCGAGAGTGAGAAAGGTTGTTATAGGTTGAAATAAAATGTGTGTTTGTGATGGATTATACTATTGTAGAAACTAGAAAAGATTTATTTTGTTTAGGATTTAAATGGGGAAGGTGATTAGGAATATTGTCCACTCCACTCTCCGTCTGTCATAGAAACTTGTCATGTTGCAATTTTTCACTATTGATCGTGCGTCCAAAACATTTTAATATGCATATTTTTTTTTCTTTGTGATTTTTTTCTCTAGAATTTTTAAGTGTTTATATTTCTGCAGAATAATTTTAATTCAAGGCTCATCTATACCATGATTTGGTAGAACAGTAGAAAAAATTCAAACCAATTTCTTTCCGACAAACATAGATAACATGATTTGATGTATCAATATATTAAAATGGGCTTAGTAACTTATAAAGGTGGAGTGATAGTATGCTCGGGACCACACTATTGGTCCACTAAGCATTCACTATACATTCTTGCATACCACCCTTAGTCTTGGACAGCCCATTGCACTATCCTATACCCTCCAACTCTATTGGATTCAAGCCTTCCTAGTCTTGGATAACACATTGCTTTCTCATAGACCTTCCAACCCTATTGAAATTGGGCACGCCCAATCATGTTAAACCCATTGCACTCTCCTAAGAAGCCACAATAGCCGTGAAGTGACATAAATTCTAAAGAGCTATTGCTCTCAAAAGAAATTGCGTTGTACTGAGGGCAAAAATTAACCAACACATTACTAAAAACATCTTACGTCACGTGTGTTTAACCATGGTCTCATGCCGACTAAATATGGGAAAAATATTGACACTAAATATATTTTATTAAATATGTGCAAGAAAAAAGTAGCACTAATAATACTAAAAGTGATGCATAATGTGATTTTATTTTATACTAAACGGGTGTCTGATTTATGTATTATATATATTTACATGCATACATATGTTTTTGTTTATTTTAAAAATAATAAATGATTTTTTTTTTTCAATTTGCACATTTTATTTTAAAATCCTTACAATAATATTATTTTAAATTAGAGGAGAGAGGGAGGGTAGTGGGTGCTCAGAATCAGGTTGCACTTTGGGGCCTCCAAATGATTAATCTGCTATTAGTCTGAGGTATAATTATAATCACGTCATGTTGTGGAGTTTATACCATGTCACCTGTAATAAAATCAGTCTAATGTATTTTTATTACGTTCTTTAGTTGAATATCTCAGTTCAACCATAGTGAATATAAAATAAGGTAAGTGAACAAGGTCATCCTAAAGTTGCATGTGGCCTCTTGAAGTGCCAGACTTGAGGGAAGACCGTGCCACCAATGTTGTATAAGAAAATAAAAATGTATTTGTTTAAGGGACCTTTATAATCAATTTAATCTTACAATTTTAATTAATATTTGTGTATGAAAAATGGTAATGAAGTTTATTAAGTACACGTTGTAGGAACTCAAAATTTCATTGCCACAGTTACAAAAGTATGCCACCTATTCCTATCCAGTTCACCTAATTAAATCCTATTTCTTTCAGGTCCATTATAATGCTTCCCTCTGCGTATACGTCTTCTTAATGAGTTTACTAGTCAATACCCTCAACACGGCTATTGATACTACCATTCACGCTACATGTCCTGGCCACCGTAGCCTGCGAGATTTTACCATCCTAATATCTTATGATGAATAATGGAAATGTTACTCATCATCACTATGTATCTGCATCCCTTTTAGGACCAGATGTTTTTTAAAGCACATTGTTTTCGAACACATGAAATTTATTTTTGTTAGGTATGTTATGTTTCACAACCATAGACACGTTTATAATATTTTTGGTTAGTTAAATATTCTCCGTTAGTGGACTTTGCTTCTAATATTTACAATCGACTAGGCATACGCTAATTTTCAAGTATTATTCTGAAGAGTTAAAAAAAATCATTAAGTATAAACCCTGCATAGATGGAGGGAGACGTAAATTTTTGTTATTACTGGTATAAGACCAACAGAGACCATTTACAACAGATTCGACGCAGAAAATTTTTTTTTTTGTATGAGGCCAACATAGATCAATTTATAACTGATCAAACGCAAAACAGGGGTTAAAATGTTTATTTATAAGCTTGTTAGAATCAACTACTCAAAACTACTTATTAATTTTCTATTCAGTGAGAATATTGAAAAGTATATGTATTTTAATGCAACCAATAATTTTAAATTGATTTAATATTCCCTGCAAATGATACCATACCACTTTTTGCCACTCATCAACTGTTTCCAATGATGGCCACACTTTTGCGCTTCTACGCAGATGCGATTAGCAATGTTCTCGTGTTGCACTTTTTGGTTCATTGACCAACGACTAAATTTTTAACCATGAATCATGCAAGTGAACATGAATGTATGTAGTAGAGTCAATTTTGAAGAATATTTAAACTACAAAATAATAAATTATTTTAATACTAATAGTATCAAAATTGTAATAAAATTAACCACGTTTATAAGTTAGTAAAAATAAATATAAAAATTGTGAAATTAACAATACTAAATACAATACAAACAATAATCAAATGAACTGAACTAACCATTTTAATGGGTGGAACAATAATTTTCAATGCATAACTAGTACCTTAAAATTTAAAATACGTCAATATTCAAGTGTCCCAATTGACTAATAACTGCTCATCAACGATTATGATACCTAGAAAGTTAGTAATCTTTCCTTGCTGGTTTCTACTAGTGTTTTTTTTTATTATATGCTAGGTGAAAGTATTCTTAAAGCTAGCAAGATTGCCTTGCATGGTTTCACCGTCATCAAATGTTTCCAGCCCGTGGCTGGGTCAGCCTCTAATTGCTTCCAGTTTTCTCCTCTCACTTGATCACTATGTGCTGCTCCTCCCTTGCCGTCTTTTTCCTCCATACTTTATTTCCATAATTTCTTTGGTTCCACTATTGCGCAGCTTAAAAGATACGGCCATAGTATAATCGCTATGGTAAGTCATAAGATAAACGGAGTAAAATACTTTTTCCTACATATTTTATATTCATAATTTATATGGTTCCACTATGGCGCAGCTTAAAAGATACGGCCATAGTATAATCGCTAAGGTAAGTCATAAGATAAACGGAGTATATAATATAAATTATAATATATCGTTTGTTTTTTTCCTAAACAATGATCTTGATACGTGCGTAAATTCTTAATTTTTCACCATGAATATATATGTACATACAAATTTTTTTACAAACAAATTACGAAATATAGCTTCAAGATTTTGACATTTTTATGTAGTTTTCTGTTTCCTACACTTATATTGACATAATTTTAATGAAATGATCATTGGAGTTTTTAACAGCTGACCATGACATTGACGTCACTCATATCGAAATAAATCCTTTCATAGTGAACAAATATATTAATAGAAAATTTGATTTTAAAACTAAAAGAATCTCAGAATGTCACTCTTCTAAAGTTAGTTTTTTGTGAAAATCATCATTTGCTGGTATCTTATTTGTGGTTTTGACTATTTTCAAGAGAAATTTTTAGATTAATAATTTCATCACAGTTTTTTTTAAATAAAGGCTGTAGAAAATGAAAACTTGGAAAGTGTATTATTGCAGAGCTGTTTGGTTGCTCGTAGGGGCAGGATTCTTCTTGTGCAGGTAGGAAGAAACACTTTTTTTAATATTTGATAAATGCAAGCTAAGTATCTGTCTATATGACTACTACTGTACAAAAATGTTAAAACTTTTTATAGATGAGGAGGAAATGAATACAACAATACGCCCTACCCCAAAGAAGGTTTAGGATGGGCATATTATATTATTATCATGTTTAACATATTTCCCCCTAAAAATAAATTTTAAGCCTTAATTTTGGCTTTGTTAAAATGCATACAGAATAACAACACTGAAGAACAGATTTGTTTTGTTATATTAAATTCAGAAGAGCCAAAAAGATTGTTTGAGGTACAATAGCTTAATAATTACTTAATTTTGGTATCTCTTTATAGAGAGTAATAAACTAATTTTAAACATAATTTATTGAAAGCCCACCCCTTACCCTCAGCTGTCATGACACCAATGTGTAGGCTATCTGTTGGCAGATCTTTAGCCAGTACAATTTTTTTTATGTAAAGGAGGAAAGACAGGGGAGGGGGTAAGAAACAGACACCCAAAACCTGTAATCTAGGAAAATTTAAAAATATTTTTGTTAGTATCCTACTGCATCTTACTACCTGTTCAGGTTATACACATATGTAGCCCACTAATTACTCTTATGAATATAGAGATGAGGAAGGCTGAATTTAGAGGAAGTGTACTCACATTTGCATGGAGAGAGATTGGAAAACTATTTTGGAAAAACCTGTCTCAGTAGGCCTACACTGTCATCGGTAGTCCTTTATTGTTTTTAAATTAAAGATCACTTGTGCACTAAATTTATATACTAGTCCTAAACTAATGAATACATTGTACACTAAATAAAATATTAAATTGATCCTGGGACTTTTGGTGGGGTAATTCAAATACATGGCTATATTCAACCTTTAAAATAGATTATCTAGATATGAATTTTAACTAAACTATTAGAAATATACCTTGATTTCATCATTGGCTATACATTAATATCTTGGAGTTCCCAAACTTTTTAGACCGGTGCAGCCCTTGCACCAGAATTTATTTTTTTACTCATTTGAGGTATTTCATGTGCACTTTCTGAACCTACCGATTATATTGGCATGCGAAAATCTCTATGAGCGAGAGCGAAAGGGCCTACCAATTTTGCCGGTAAATATATTCTCACATACCTTCCAGGGGTTCTTTTACATGCCACAATCAACATGGGACCGACGGCTTTACTTCCCCTCCGAAGAAAGATGTGCTATGGATTCTTATCGCTAAAGAAAAATCAGTCGACCTCCGCTGGGTTTGAACCCCATGAACATTGAATCTTGAGGCTAGTACTTTACCTTAAGACCACCGAGGTCGACCATTGCATAAGAAAAAATACATGCTGGAGCATTCATAATTTTTTTTACACTAATATTATGAACATTCAATAACAGTTAAATTTTACAAGTATAGTTGTATGAAACACCAGAAAATATCACATGTTCTGGCTGCCTGTGCCTTTGGCAAATGTCCTCGATTCAGATTTGAAAAAATTAGCAATCCTAATTACTAATGCTATTTTATAATGTGAAAAACAAATAAAGAATGTTAAAATAATTGCTTCACGGATCCTGAAATAGCTATGGCGGAGGCCCAAGGCTAGTTTGAAAAACACTGCCTTAATATATTGACTAGGCCTAACCAGTTTGAATCCTGGTCAGGTCAAAGCGACTCTTTTCTAGGATGCTGTGAAATCGGGTTTTTGTATGATGGATTTTGAATTCTTTAAATTGCAATGGTAACCTTTAGCTTGTGTACATAATAAAAATTTAAGGCGGGGAAAAACATCATACCAATGTGAAAATGTTCATCAAGATTTATTTTATTTGAATTCAGATTCCATACTGATTACTCCGGATCCATTAAATGCTGATAGATTAAGTTAGGATTATTTTAAATGGGCATGGCTAATCACTTTCTGATGAAACCCAGCATTATTTTAATACTTTAATATGCCATTAAGTCAAGACACCTCAGCTCAGTCGGTAGCGTGTATGTCTACTGAGCTAAGGGTCCTGGGTTTGATTACTGGCATGGCTGAAAATTTATCATCGCTGAAATGTGGATTTCCTTTCACGGTCATTAATTAATGGCCGGGGGCTGGATGTTGTGTCTGTTCTAGATTTAAGTTAGTTTGTAAGTAGTGTGCTGATATAATCAGTCGGTTCAGAAAATGCACTTTAAATACATATAATAAATAAAAAATATGCTATTATATAATATAAATTTTCTTTGGACATATACAAATTTGCACCTTGCCCAATCCTTTGAATCTACCCTCCAAAAGCTCTAGGTAAGGTGGTTGAAGTCAGAAGCCATTATTAGGAACCACCTCTAAAAATTATTTAAATTATTTGTTGACATCTTGCAGACTCGCAAGTGCTGGGAAACTCAAAATATACAAAACAATAGTTTTATCGGTTGTTCTCTATGGTTGTGAAACGTGGTCTCTTACCTTACACAACGAGAAGAAATTTAGGATGTCCGAAAACAAGGTACTTAGATATTTGGTCCAAAAAGGGATGAGGTCAATGGGGAGTGTAGGTGGTTACATAATGATGAATTACATACTCTGTACTTATCACAAGACATTATAGGAAAATAAAGTCTCATAGTTTATGGTGGGCAGGACATGCAGCGCAAATGTGAGATTCTATAACCTTGGTCAGTGTATTTATTGACTGGCAAACCCATTGGGAAAACCTAGAAACAGATGGGAGTATTAATATTAGAATGGACCTGAAAGATATAGTGAGATGGAACTAGCTCAAGACAGGGATAGGGTGTAATGAGGAGGACTGGATAGAACTAGCTCAAGACAGGGATAGGGTATAATGAGGA
>CABFWB010000289.1:271625-299641 GCA_902151455.1 Timema bartmani
CACACACACAAATTTGCCTAATTTTTTTTTTATAAAATCCTGTCATGTCTGTATGTATAGGCCCACCAAGCTGGGATCATTCGGGCCGTTCTTCTGCAACAGCTCCCTTCACTTTAATGTGTCGATGATCACCAGCATCCGACCTCAGCTCGAACAATTCTGGGCCAACATAGAAAACGGTACCAGCACTAACAAGTTCTGGAAACACGAATGGACAAAACATGGCACCTGCGCCGCCGGTATGTTTCACCGCTCGCTACATTTTAAAGTTTCATAACATGTGTGTTCACGTCAGGGCTGTCGAATCGGTACGCCAAGCCTTTGAATCAGAATCTTCTATTTTTCCATGGTCCGACTCCTTTATAAATGGTTAAAATAAGTTGAGTGATAGCAAATTTACTGCAGTAAAATACTCCAATATAGATGACTTCATGGGACGCTTCTTTGGAATTGTGAATTTATATATTTTTTAAATTTGTTACTCTAATTTACAAATATTGGTCCTAAAGAATTAACAGAAAAAATTAAAATGATTTAGTTACAATTTTTTATTATAATATTATAAGTTTTTTTAAGCTAGAGGCAGTACATTTTTACAGAATCCACGGCCCTGGTTTACATGTTACTTTATTCAATGTATGATATAAATAAATAGTGTATGCATTCAAATATAAGTAACAACTCTTTGTTTAAAGTACTAACCTGTCCCAACACAATACACTATAGTATAGTAGACACAGTGTGTATTTAACATAATGATTCACAACATTATAGAAGACGAGTTTTTTTCCACAGCTTTACCGAGTCTTGACTCCGAGTTCAAGTATTTCAATCAGGCTCTGACATGGATCCACCAATACAACATGGCAGACCTTCTGTCCCGAGGGGGTGTGATGCCTAATCAGCAAGGCCACAATGCAACTTCCGTTTGGGAGACAGCTAGAAAACAACTTAATGTCGACCCAGTGATTCATTGTGTTATAGATATGGTCAGTATACACCTCCTGTGAAGGATATGGTCAGTAAACACCTCCTGTGAAGGATATGGTCGGTATGCACCTCCTGTGAAGGATATGGTCGGTATGCACCTCCTGTGAAGGATATGGTAGGTATGCACCTCCTGTGAAGGATATGGCCGGTATGCACCTCCTGTGAAGGATATGGTCGGTATATACCTCCTGTTAAAGAAATTGTCCTGTTCATTTTTTAAATAAATGTGATACCTATTTGTTGGGAAAGTAAAGTATTCTAATCCACAATATATTTGTGTTTAGAGTGGACAAGCGTATTTCTCCGAGATAAGGATCTGTTTCAACAAGAGTCTGTCACTTGTGGACTGTGATGGGATATCAGGGGGTAAGGGGCACACAAACTGTCCAGTGAACAAGCCCTCCTTCTACCCGGGCATCGTCCCACCGGGACTTCCTACAACACCCTTTAGAGCACCCTGGCTTCTAGATGTGCTTCGGACTATTCATCTGGTACAATGGATCACGCTCTGACCAATAAAGTTACCTGACTTCTGATAAATTAGACTAACGAACGACCAAGTTGAATCCACAAAGTGAAAGAGATTGTATGGCACTGGTAATCACTAACATACTTCTTTTAAAGAAACATTTTCAAAAATACCATTATAATTACAAACTCAATCTTCTCGAGAAAGATGTTTACATGTCATCCAATTATATTGACCTCAGGGTCGCCTCATTCAGTACCTCCTGGTATGTACCAAGTTCTCCGACCTTGGCACAAAATATTCATGAACTTGGGAAGAAATCATAGAAATAGATCTGGGTATTTATTGACTGTACATGTGAAACATGTAAAACTTGTCTAACAAGAAAAACACAAATTTGTAACATAGTAATTTAACTGATTTTATGAAAATCACTTATGAATGTACCATATGTTTGAAATTGGATATTTTATTATATTTATAAAATTAATAATATATAGTATTGTTTGTTTTTTTAACTATAGAATGAAACTTAGGCCAAGGTATTGAAAGTTAAATAATCATTAGCTTAGATTGGCAGCACTGGAAATTGTGATCTGTGTTCTTTTCATCTTAAAAGCCTTTTTGTGTGTTAACTAGCATTCTTTTTTTTGTACCTTCTTACATATAATAGAACTTTAAAGAATGGCGCACAGTTAAAAGTAAAAAATGCACAACACATTTGTAAACATTTCAATATCCAAACAAATAGGAATTAAATAGCCAAAGCTATTATTTATGCTTTTAGTGGGAATTACTCCATCTAGATATATTCTGAAAATTGAAAAATGATACCTGAACACGGGAATCGAACCCGGGACTAAGCCAAAGTTCTCGGTTTCGATTCCTGTGTCCAGGTGTCATTTTTCAATTTTCAGAATATGATATAAACAAAGAGGGCTTTTCTGATGATTTTCTCACCGAGTATTAGTATAGATATAGAAAAATGACACCCGGACGGGGATTTGAATCTGTCTTCCAACACTATGCACAGACTAAACAATCTGGGAACTTCTCAGCATTGTGTAATTTAACTACACCATCAGGCATCACCCTATCATTTTATATAAAGTATGACATATTTTCTTATGAAACTGTTATTGGTATTTTCTTTAAATTATTTGGTTTCGCTTTTTGTTGTATTTCACTTTTAATTAACATTATTCCAAATCACCTTACATATTTATTTTTCGTCATTTTTTAATAAATAACGAACCATGTCGACAAATATTGAAAGTGCCACTTTGGTGCTGAAGGAACCCTTCAACTTGAGGCTCTTCAAACTACATCCCGCAGACTCACTTTGATAAGAAAAATAGAATTAAAATCATTTCAAACATGAATACAGTACCGAAACTGTGCTCCTGTATGAAGTACACATAAAACCTCCAAACATTTCAACATATGTGGCCGGCAGCAGTATTGTAAACAACCTTACTCGCCCCCAGAGTTTCATAAAGTGTCTATTGAGCGGAGGAGCTGAGGAATGCGTTTTACTTGGAGATAGAGGAGGTAGCTATGTTGACTACACAGCTTACATCTATTCATGTTTAGTTATATATAGATAAAGTATCTCTTTTTCAACACAGTCCACCTAGCACATTCAATATCCTTGTGGCCCTACGCTCAATAAATTTGGGGGCCCTTGTTTTAACTAATGAGCTTTTATTTTCTCTCCATTTGTCTTTTGTGCTTGTATTTCGAGTTTTAAATAAACCACTATCAAAAATCTAAAAGATATAATCATCAAACTAGTTAACACTGACACAATACACCTGGCGATATTGTTGGGGTTAAGAAGGATCTTTGTAAAGAGGATGCTCCTGTAGCACCTTCCTTACCTGAAACAAGATTAGGAATGAAGTTATCCGGGAAAGAGAGGGGCACAGGGAGTGTAGAGGATGCCAAATAAAATGATGTAAAAAACCAGAAGGGAGGCAAAAAAAGAGATGGGAGGAACAGATAACAGAAAGTGTTCAAGTGAGAGGAGAAGAATGGTGGTAGGATAAAGGAAGATGGAGGCATATTACTAAACTGACCCGGCCACAGGCTGGAAACAAATGATCATGATGATAAGACAAATACTGAGGGAATGTTTAGGATTTATTACCGGAGTATAAAAGTTAGCCCCAGGCAAGCGTTTCCTTACAAAACAATCACACCAGGGTTCTTTTTAAATAAAAAAAAAACAATATTGGACATTTATACAATATCAGCTCAAACTAAGCAAGTCAGTAAAGAACATGATCTGAAGGTAAATGTTCATGTCCTCTCAACTCGTATGTAACACACACACGTCTGTATCACTGTTGACGAGATACGATCACCACTGCTGATGGGACAAGACCTGTAATACACACATCAACACATTTGCTGTAAGACAAGTGGATATCCTATTACTAAAATAAAAACAACCTGCTTTGGTGGCCGCATGGTCTAAGGCGTCAACCTCATGTTAGACTAGAATGCCGATGACGAAGAGAACAAGATTTGAATCCTGGTTGGGTGTAAAGAGGATGGTTTTCCCTAAATGGTTTTCCACTCTCCCTCCACCCAAATGCAGGTACACTATCTCTAAATTCAACCTTAACACATGCTTAAACCCCAAACGAGTAGTAAGACCGCTGCAAAAAATAAATCCAAATGTGCGATACTATGATATGGTGCTAGAAGCTACAACTGTTTGATAGTAGCTGAGAGATACAGCGGTTTGATAGTAATTGCTGCAAGTACTAACCCAAAACTTCCAAGGGCTTATCATAATCTTCTTCTGAAAAAATCTTCTTAGGAAAGCTGGTCATGAGGCTAAACTGATCATTGCCATCTGTACGATTCATCTCCACAAACAGACGAACAGCTGACAGCTGCTCCTTGGAACCGAACGTCTGTGTGAGCGCCTGTCCATTGGTTAGACGAATCTGTGAAGAAAAGTTGAAGCTATTTTTAACTCTATACATCTAATAACATTCTTTCATCTTGCCAAATAACATTTGTTAAGTAACAAACCTGCAATCTTGTCTGCAAATAGTCCTTGGCTACGGCCTGCTGGCTGGGTTGTGTAACGGCAGGAGGAGGTGGCTCTACTTTTGGACCCCCAAACTTTGCCCTCCTCGCAACCTTGTCTTGTTCTATTTGGTCCTTGACTCGCTGACGAGCCATCTTTTCTTCCAGCTTCTCTCTCTTGCGTAACTCTAGCAGCTTCTTCATTTCTTCATCTTCCATCCTGGAACAAATTAAGACCAATGACATACTACTCTTAACAAGTAGCTTAGCAAGTACTCGTTCAACATTAGTCAACATAATATTCTGTATTTTTGGATGTGATGAAGAGCGAATATCCAAAAGTGAGCACAATACATTTTTTTCAGTGCTGGGTCATGCTCACAATATAGGAAAAAGGGCATTTTTTTTTCCCACCAAACTTTTCGATAAGAGTTTCAACAAGGTCCATGGAATTTCTAGGAGGCAGAACATAGCCGTAGAGCTCCATCCAATGTTGGAGGATCTTTAAAACGAACAACAGACCAGAAAGCTCATTAAGTTAAAGATGTTCCAACAACAGATAAACTATTTAGTATTGTTACGCCCTCTCTTTCTACCTCGTAGTTTAAGGCCACCGTAAACAACAATAAGAGTAAGAAAGGGCATAATCTAAACATGAAAAATAAACTAAATAAATAAGAAACACAAAGCAGAGAGTTTTGAGAAAATAGTCATTTAATATGAATTTCTAAACAACATTTAATGAACATAGTGGCCTCGACCATCCTAGTAGCAAAAGTATGTTGCGAAAATAGATAGTAGGAAAACATTCTTCCAGAATACACCATAAACAATATTAAATATCCATACTTGTTTAGCAAAAGAGATTCTAAGTTTTACTTCCAAAATATTCTTAGTTTTAAACAACATAGATTGGGTTCATATCAAAAATAAGATATAATAATATAAGTAATTCCCACAAATAAACATTTAAAGAGTCCGTGACGTTAAGCCACACGAAAGTCACCCATTACAGTTCAATTAATAAAGTCAATTAATTTAATTGAAAAGTTCAATATAACAAAACACTTTTGAGAATATTTACAATATAAGACATTTTCTTATTACCGTGTCCAAGGTTGCCGTCCATCCACGATAGCGATGAGTTCAACATTTTCACGTAGTGGTAATGAAGATCCGTGTGGATGTTGACAGAAGCAGTAGTCGTAGATTGCAATAGAATACGGAGCACGAGCGTTCTTGATAGATTTAATATAAGGTGTCTCTCTATTCATAGCGTAGTCTAGTCTATCACATTTATATAACTATAATCTATCATCTTACTTCTGTTGTCGCACTTCGGTCCGTATAACCATCCGTACAGTATGATGATAATCATAACCATAATAACGTACATACTTATTTAATAACGTGAATACAGGACATATCTCGTCAACACTGAATTCTATGCGAGAGTAATAATCGTAATCAACTGAACTCTTCACGAGCAACATAATGAATAGCCTGTACTAGTCTTCACGAAAATAATAACGTAGTGAACTGAACTCTTCACGAGCAACATAATGAAATCTTAACCAGACATCACGACAATAATATTCGTCTGAACCGGACTCCACGAAAATAATAGTAGATTGAACTGAGCTCTTCACGAGCAACATACTGAAGCCTTAACCAGACATCACGAAAATAATACTTGATTGAACACCTATCCTATAGCGGATATAAGTTATATACTGATCTAGTTGCGTAGCACAAAAAGGGGGGTGGTAAGTTGCCAGTTGATCAGTCACGCCACATCTTGGGAAGTTCAGCGTGCAGGCCTCTGGTAGGTTAAACCGCTCGACCCAACGGTTTTCCGTCTTGAAATTTGAATCCTCATCGAACGATTGGCTTGCTACGTCAGGGGTCTGTAGCGAGCTCCGGCGAGGTCTGTGACGTCATCTTCCCCTGACAGCTGGCGACCATGACTTGCGTTCGTCAGTTTCTACTTGACGGTATGAAATACACATCAAGTGCGGATGCACTTGGAACAGTTGCCCCACTCGCCGATTTAGGACGTTTATTTAACCAGCGAGCTATCTTCGGTGTCCAGGACATCAGATCCAGGGGGTACGTTTATTTATTGAGTTATTAGTAGAAGTTGATTTGTATATTGTTGAAGGAGTATTGTACATAAAGAGATGATTTAATTTAAGGACTGTTTTAGGACTGGAATAACAATAGAGAAGTTTACTATTGTTTTTGGCTATTTTCCGTAGTTTCTCGGGGCGGGTAGTATGATAGTTCAGGCGAATTGGTTGAGAAGGACAACGTTGTAACCTTACACCTTTGTAATGTTACAGTATCTTGGTAAATGAAACATCCATCAACATTTTTGGTATTCATGAGAACAAAATAAATCTGTCCATGTCTCAAATTCCTCAAGACTTGAAGGCAGTGCCAAAAAGCGTGTCAATGCTTCAACTAATTACAGTAACTCGTGAAATGATTCAATAGAGACACACATAAGTTGCTTCTGTAAACATGAACACTTGCTTAGCAGTGAGTGTTACTCTTTGAACCAGTTCAATTTTGATCTGGCATTATTAGACAACCAAGAAAAAAAAAGGCTAAGGTTCTTTCCGAGTTGACTACATCTTAAATCTAACTCCCAATATTTTATAAAATGGAAGAAATAGATTATGAAATCTTAAACAAATGAGTTGTCATACCCTATTATGGAAAACCATACCCAAGTAAGGTACATGACATAAATTAACTTGGTGAAATGTATGGCTCAATCTGGAAAAGATAATAAATATTTTTGGCTCAAAATTGATGATATCGATGAACATGCTGTTGACAATATATTTGCTGTAATGGAAGAGTCTAACAAATTAGCCAGTGGACACTTGGAAATACCTATACAGCTTCAGAAGCAAGTAAATGGTTATTGGGTGACCTGGCAGTCTAGGGGTAAGGTGTCGGACTTCTGTGCTGGGGGTCTGGGGTTCAATCCCCGGTCCCGGCACAGATTCATCTGATTGCCAAACCCTTCCTTCACCTCTGACAAGACGTGTATTAATCACAACTTGTGAATGTGAGGAATGCCAGGCCTCCACCGTGGTTCGGATCCCACGTTAAACTGTAGGTCCTCCATTTCATCTCACAATCACCCTACCATTACACATTAGCGTAAGTGCGTATAACCCGAACGGGTAGTAAGACGCGGTGCTAATAATAATAATAATAATAATAATAATAATAAATGGTTATTTAAATGTTTGAAGTGTTCTTACCAGTGTAATTAATTTTTTTAATTCAGAAATTACAATTAGGTAGGCTACTCAATGTTTGCTTGCATTAACTTAATTAACTGAAATGTATGATTATAAATATGTGGTAGGTTTGTTGAAATACATTGAACCATATATTCTAGAAACTAATTAAAACATCAACATAGCAGTTACTAATCGTCATCGGGGTTTCAAATCGTCATTGGTGTCTCAAGACCATCACTGGTGTCCCTAACAGTTTAATGTAAATTTGTGATGTATAAATTTAAGATGGATACAATTTTATAATGTTAAGAGTAAAGCTTTCAATCTTACGTACAGCTCATAAAATAGTCATTTATTAGCTGTAGGATGAGAAATAACCTACTCAAATGTAATAAAGTCATATTTACTTAAATTATTATTATTATTATTATTAGCACCGCGTCTTACTACCCATTCGGGTTATACGCACTTACGCTAATGTGCAATGGTAGGGTGATTGTGAGATGAAATGGAGGACCTACAGTTTAACGTGGTATCCGAACCACAGTAGAGGCCTGGCATTCCTCACATTCACAAGTTGTGATTAATACACGTCTTGTCAGAGGTGAAGGAAGGGTTTGGGCAATCAGATAAATCTGTGCCGGGACCGAGGATTGAACCCCGGACCCTCAGCACAGAAGTCTGACACCTTACCCCTAGAACACCAGGTCTCCATATTTACTTAAAGTAAAATAACATTTTATATTCACGGTGATATAATTTATCAATTTTTATGGCCAAACCTAGCTTAAACAAATACATATTACCTCTCTGTAAATCATTTTATTTAATTTATCACATATTTCTATATTAAAAAAAACAACATAACTTTGGGGACACCAATGACATTGACAGCTTTTTTTTATGGTAAAAAGTAATAATAATATACTTATTTATTTTATGTTACTATTCAATGCTTATACAAAAAATGAACCTTAGATACATTGTAGAACATACTTCAATTATTATAATTTCAATATTTTTTCTAAAGTGAGTGGGTAAGTTTTCTTAGAATTACCCAATTATGTTTATGGGTTAGGAATGAAAAAGTTTGAATTTTAGTGGAAGTGTACCAATATTTGCATGGAGAGGAAGTGGGAAACCATTATGTAAAAAGCACCCTCAGTACACCTGACCAGGATCAAACCTCAATCTCCCTGTCATCAGAAGTCTAGTCAATTGCGAGAGTAGCGCTTTAGACCATGCAGTCATCGAATCGGGTACGCTTCATGTCACCAAGGCAACTCTGGTTACTCACTTCTTTTTAGCAGCAGTAATCTCCTTGCCAGACTTTATCCGCAACCGCTCACGTTCGAGCGCCTCCTTCTTCTCCCCCTCTTCCCTCTCGAGCCTCTTCTGCCTCATCTTGTCCTCAAGTTTGCGTAGCTGCTCTCTCTTTTCCTCTTCTGAGAGTGGCCTCTTCTCCTCTTTGCTTTCGGAGAAATTGGAGTGGTTGGTCTTGGCTGCGTGAAACTCTACCTCAATTTGGGTGGCGAACAGTTTTCCACAGCTAGCAGACAGGACACAAGCACACTCTTATAAGGTTAGCATTTAGATTTTGTTCCGATTAATATCACTGTTACATTTTACTACAAGGATATTTCTATTTTATAGCTGGCTGTGTGTGTGTGTGTGTGTGTGTGTATGTGTATGCATGTGTATGTGTGTGTGCAATCTTTGAAACTTCAATTTAGCAGGAAAAAAAATTCTGGCTTCGACAATTACAAAGCTTTAGCAGTAAAAATAATGATGGCTAAAATATTACATTTATGTTCAAATATTGCCATTTTTTGGTGTTATATAATAATTATATTACAAATTAATGTAAGTACAAAATAGTTTGAAGTAAGCGAGTCAGCTTACATGTTTTGACAATAACTTGACTAATCAACTACAAATGAAATATTACAAACAATTGTGTTTTAATGACATAAATGACAAGTAATATTAGTGCATAAATTTTATTTATATATATATGAGGCTGTGTTCACATTGGATGCACACTAAGTAAATTGAATGCACGAGTGTGTGTGCAAGAGAGCACGGAGAAACCAAATTCAAGGAAATCGGTGACACCCTGAGGTTGTTCTCAATGAGTGCCAGTTTAATGCACATTCTTGCACAAAGTTGGCACACCTGCCACCGCAGACCAAACAAATTTGATTTTTTTCATGCAAGATTGTACGTTGCATGACGTTTGGTCGTCGTGCCGTGAGAGTTTTTTTATTCCTCGTGTTCTCAAGACGTGTATAGCTGTGTCCTTGCGTGGGTGTTCATGAATGACATTGAAATGCTAGTAACATGTTTTGAAGAAAGAATAGCAATCTGTGATACCTCTTCTAAGAACCACAGAAACAAAAACTATGTAAGGAAACTGTGGCCGGAAAAGCCAACTGATTTAGGAGTTACAAATAAGTACTTAGTACAATTTAATGTTAATTCATATGGTCCTTAATAATGTAGACTTAACCTTCAATAAAAACAAATATCACTTTTCAGGCGCTGTTATTACAAACTAATAGAGATCCGTGAGCAACTAAATGGACTTAGAAGTGGTTACTTGCACCTAGTTACAATTGCGCGAGCTCGCATCCAATGCGAATGTGGAAGCCTAAATAAACAAGGCATAAAAACAACTAACAAAACATATTTGAACTTTGATTCGGCTTCTAGAATGTTTCATATATTCGATTCGAGTTTGCTTCGAATTGAAAAAGTGGACTTTGAACATCCCTAGAGAGTGGTATAAGCAGTGGATGTTAAGTTATACAACTTCCGATTTGAGCTACTTATGACCTGTTAAGTAATTTCTTAGAGTGTTGTGTTACTTACTCATTACACTTAATGGACTTGGCTACATCCACGGTTTCTTCACCCCCCTCTTGTTCCGTCCCTTCGTCTGCTTGGGGCGGGCGTGGCAAGCTGGTCTCCTCCCCATGGGCCAGTAGCCTACAAACAACTCTACACTCTAAATAAGATGAACCCGTCGGCATGATTTCAGAATGGCTCATGTCAAATGGGGAGTTGAGCAAGGATGACAATATAAACAAACAAGAAGTTGTTTCTGGCTTAAGTTACAATGGCAACAATTAAATGAGATGCAGCCAGTTGTCTGGAAGAGATTAATCAAGAGTGGACAATAGTTTCTTTTTTGGCCCGGTATTAAAATAAGTCTAATCCTTTTTAAGTATTAACAGTTGTATTAAATACTAAGCATCGAACTGCATCATCATAAAAATCCTCTACACATATTTTGGGTAAAAAATTATCTCACTCACTGGTCTTATGAAACTCAAAAGTTCACGGCCAACATAATGTAAGCTTGCCATTCAGCTCTATCCTGGCACACCTTCATACAAACCCTAGCCTGACGTCCAACCTCCTTCAGACACATTTTCACATTATCCTCCCATCAACCTCTTGGTGCTCAGGTTTCTCAACTAAACTTTTACCTGCTTCGGTGGCCGCATGGTCTAACGCGCTAATCTCGTGTTGGACTCAGCTGCCGAGGATGGGGAGATTGGGGTTTGATCGCGGTCAGGTGCAATGAAGAGGAGGTATCCTAAATGGTTTTTCACCCTACCTTCACACAAATGTGGGTGCACTTCATCTTAATTAAGCCTTACTAATCCTTAACCCATTAGTATAATTAGTAAATATTATTATTATTATTATTATTATTATTATTATTAGCACCGCGTCTTACTACCCGTTCGGGTTATACGCACTTACGCTAATGTGCAATGGTAGGGTGATTGTGAGATGAAATGGAGGACCTACAGTTTAACGTGGAATCCGAACCACGGTGGAGGCCTGGCATTCCTCACATTCACAAGTTGTGATTAATACACATCTTGTCAGAGGTGAAGGAAGGGTTTGGCAATCAGATAAATCTGTGCCGGGACCGAGGATTGAACCCCGGACGTCAGCACAGAAGTCTGACACCTTACACCTAGACCACCAGGTCACCCTATAATTAGTAAATAGGCATATAACCTGAACTGGTAGTAAGACGCGGTGCAAATAAAAAAAACAACACTTTATTAGCCTTAGTATGTTTGGAGAGTCATACAAACCATAAAGTTTTTGTGTACTAGTAGTGATTGGCTTACCGCCATCCAACACTTGTTTCAATCTCACAGGCATTCATGTAGTCTTTGAAACATTTCTTATTTGACTGATGTAGCCTATGTTAAGAACGTGATATGTGTGCACACATGTTGCTTCAGGTGAATTACATTCGGCAAGTCCACACATCTGATGCATATCTGCCATTTATTGATTTGAATAAGTACCAAGTATAACTTCAAATACATAGCAAATAAACAGATTTTGACACATAATGTTCTTATCAAAAGATCAAACTGGAATGACTCTTAAACATGACCAATTATTACAAAATGGTAGTCAGCATTGTCATATCTGAGATATATAATATTGTCTGTAAACAGTTCAATGAAATCAGTTTTACTATCTCAGTTTGTCATAGGAATTAATGAAATACAAAAATGACTATATAGCTTGGAGCCAAGGTCAATTGATAAGACACATACCGATACTTATCCATGTATATTTATTTCAATGATTTTTTGTCCCGAGCCCACCCATGAAGTTAAGGTACATTCTGTATTTTTTGTATTGAAACATTTAACACAATATAGGCTAACAACGTTTTGAAGACTACAATATTAAAGACTTTAAAAAAAGACCAATAGGCTAACTATTTACAAAAATTATATCAAGAAATGCAGCAACTATATAAGTAGTTTATATATACTTTTTTCCCAATGTTAATATATGTAAAACATGTTTAAAATTATATACATATTTTTAGCACTGTGTCTTACTACTACTCATTTGGGTTAAACTAATTACATTAATGGTTTTAGGGACTAGGAAGGTTATATTTATAAGAAGTGTGCCTGCATTTGCGTGTAAGGAGAACAGAAAATATTTTAGAAAAAAATCATTCTAAGTAAACCCAACCGAAATTCGAACCTTGATCTCCCTGTCATAAACAGTCTAGTCTAGCACGAGAGTAGTGTGTTTGATCATGCAGCCACTAAAAGTGGGTTAAAATGATATTCTCAAAGGTATTATTACTGGTACTAAAAAATAAATAAATATATATATATAAAGAAGGGGCCTACATGATCTGGTGGTAGTAAGTAGAAATATCGTCAGACAATCTTGCATCACTTGTGCTATCTCTAATATAATAAAACAACATCAGGCCTATTTACTTTATAAAGATACAGGAAGGTTTTAAGTTTGTATTTTAGGCCATTAAGTATAATATTGTATTAAAAATTAATTTTTACCTGATATTTGATTAGGCCTAAATTATTTTCGGCAAAATAACTTTGGGTCAAATGGGTTTATGCTAAGTGCTACAACCACATTACCACTTATTTATTTTATGTCAAAGTTACATTGCACAAATTTTAAATTGAGCTTGAATCCGACATTGGAATAGATTTTTTTTTAATTCAGTCTAAATGAGTGTGCTCAAATCACGTATTATAGTAAATTATTTAATTTTATTAGCAGCCAGTATCATTATAGATTAAGTCACTTTTTTTTTATGTGAGTAGGCGAATGTATTGTTTGTACAAGAATGAAAATACCGGTTATTAAACGACAGCAAAGATGAAGTCATTCTACTTTAACTACAATTGTTGGAGACAATACTTACCACTCCATTGCAGGTTCCACGCCTTGATTCCCCGTCAATTGAAGAGCCCGCTCCCTACAAATACAACCAGCCAAAGTTAGTCCCCCCGTTTGGGGTATAATTAAAACTACATAATAATTTCCAAGAGTTCTAAAAAAATTGCCTCATATAAATACATACGCTTTTTCCCTGGAGAATCCCATGTCAATCAAAATTGTTACATCCTCTGATGACATGATTATATTACGTTTATGAAATCGTGAAAATAACCTGCACAGTTCATACGTATATAAACATTGAAAAACATTAATCTAGTTCATGGATAAGTAAGGTTAAAAATTATCTCTCACTGAAGAGCTGATTTAAACCAATTTGAGCGCTGTGATGAACGAGCTGTGAACTAATGGATTCACAAAGCAGAAAGCCTAATGTAAGATTATTACATAAGCCTTTGTACACAGTTTACGAAGTACAGCTTAGCACTTTACATTCATCAAGAATAATATTGTAGACTTTTAATTAATGAGACGAGTGGAGAGAGGTAAGATTAAAACTTCGAATCTATGATTATCATGCTGATTATGGCTAATTCTTTATTCAACCAATATACAATCCTGATAATTATGTTGAAATTAATATTGTATTTATCTAAGCTCTAAAGTTACTATCTACCATGCCTTGATTATAATTTTTTTTCAATATCTCAGACATAAATAAACGGGTCACAGATACATCCATCAATCTCCTAGTCGTACTAAATAAAACTATTAAAAATAATGATTTAACTAACTTATACATACATTCTGTTTACTCTGAAAGGTAGTATTCTTACCTTGACAGATTACACTCTGATCATATCTTATAAGCCATACCATAGTGGAAAAATACAAGGTAAGCTTTCCATCTCTCTAGATAAATGAAGGGTGGCGATTTATTTTCTTAAACGTGTTACAGATACCGTTCAAAATTTTAAATTAATTCAAAACAATCCAAATAACAAAATCCTTAATATAACAAAAATGCCGATAAGAACTTTATTAAATGATATAAATTGTTTTCTTAATCATAGGTATAATATATATAAAAATCTAAGAAAACACTAATTCCCAGTAAATTAAATATCATTGTAGGTCTAAAGCTGGATACAGAGATATGATTTGGAGATCGGGGCTCAAATCCTGGTTGGGTGTAGGCCTACTGAGGTTAATTTTTCGAAAATGGTTTTCCACTCTACCTCCACGCAAATGTGGGTGCACTTTCTCAAATCCAACTTTGATATGTTGTGCGCAGTAATCTCTAAATTTTCGTCCCCAATCTGTGTTATCAGATCCTTAGTCTTTTCAGCATTTACTTCCAAACTTATTTCCCCCTCTGGCATCTTAAAACATTTCTTACAACAGCTTCCTTACTATTGTTCAACAAAGCTATATTACCTGTGTACCCTAACAGCTGCATTATACTTTTTAATGTCAACCCTTCCCTTCTCACTTGCATTACCTTAATAGCATACTCTTAAGGCTAGATTAAAAAGTAATGAGGAAAGTACATCTCCTTGCTTCAACCTATTATGTATTTCGAAAGTATATAATAAGTGACGTCCAACCCATGTATCCTGACCTGCATATCTGTCAAACATACATCAATTAGCTTTACAAGATTTTGGGTGTCCCAAATTTAACTAAAATTTCACATTTGTATCTTTTAACTGAATCATAGCCCTTTTTAAAATCTATATATTACTTTTGAATTGTCATGTGGTATTCTCACTTAAAAAAAAAAAAAATTCTTAATAGTAAAAATCTGATCTATTGTTATCTAGTTCTTTAAAATCCACACTGATGATCCCCAATTATTTCCTTAGCATATGGCGTCAATAACAAAAAAATTATATTAGATAAAATCTATAGTATGTTGGTATTAGTGATATACCTATATAGTCATTACACTCTGTTTTAGCCCCATTTTTGAAAATGAGCATTATTATACTTTCCTTCCATTCTTGTGGTAATATAATCATGTTTCCATATGAAACATGGCAATTTGTGATTAATAGCTCTGCTGGAATTGAATCCATACCTGGAGATCATTGGTTCTTTAACTTCCTAAGAGCTTTGATCTCACCAATACTACTTGGATCTGGGAATAATGGTTCACCGGTATGGATTTCAAAATGTTCACCCAATTCTGATCCTGCATGAACATTCATAATATGCCTGAAATAGTAATTCCACCTACTCAAAACCTCTTGTATCTGCCATCAGGTTACTATTCTTATCTTTCACTAAATTTGGCCCGAGCCTATATCTTTAATACCTAAATAAATTTCCCTAATAATCCTATTTTGTTCTATCTCGTTACATGGCAGGCTCTTTTGGTGAATTAATTTTTCTACTGCCATAATTTTGGGTAATAAATCAATCATATTTGTTAACAAAACTAAAATTTATTTATTTATTCAATATTTTAATATAGAATTGAATTCATATCCGACATGTTTGTATAGAAGTTACAGGAAAGAGGGACAGAAACACATTAAAGGGAATAAACCAAATACAGATAACTCTCAATGATCCAGGATGGTAGGGAAACAAAATTGGCATGGATTAAAAAAAAACCTGAATAAACCTAACAATGTATTCTGCCTCAAAATTAAATACTGAATACGTACACCCGAATAATATTAAGTCACTATTTTCTGTTATTAAGTTGTCAAAATCAAAATTATGTTTACATTTCACGTTAAATTTTTCATCAATTTGTTCGGTTCTACTGGCCTGTACATCACCGGATCATAATGTGTAGGGTGAACCTTTGATTGAAATTTTATTAAAGAATTAAAAATTACTGCATCAGTTAATCCACAAACTGATTAATGCGACCTCAGATAATAGAGAGTATTGTATGACTATTAGAATGAAAAGAACAACAGTTCACACCCTACAGTGATGCCACTGAACAGAGCTATTGACTACCTCTTGAGGAAAATCAATTGTTACCACCCAATCTGAAGGTTATTAGAAGAAAAATGAAAGACAGTCAATATAAAACAATGTTTATTAAAACAAATTACAAAACTGTAAATAGAAAGAAATGATAACACAATATAATAAATCAACATAATCAAACAATACTTAACACATATACCAATAAATTGATTCATACATTTAAAATTAAAAAGTTTTCATTTTAATATATTTATTAAAGGGCAAATGTTGGGGAAAAAAAAGTTCTCAGTAATGTTTGGCCAGGTTGAGTGCATATGGAACCTCTTAAATTATGTAGGTAGCGGAGTGTGGTACCTTGAACTCGACATCTCCATCCAGGGTTCCAACCAGACACATTCCGAGATATATCAGTCTGATTCTGATGGAGTGTGAACCATTGGCATGTTCCATCCATAGTTTCAGTCTTAAATGTGCAATTAGTGGTGCGACGTGTTACCCGAGTGAGCAGAGCTAGTTAAAACTGTACCTGTGAATTGTTCTAAACACTCAGTAGAGAGTTGGGGCACAGGGAGTGCATGATATAGTAGAGGAAGCAAGACTGAGATGGTATGGTCATGTAATGAGGATGTTGGAGTACATGATAGTAGAGGAAGCAAGACTGAGATGGTATGGGCATGTAATGAGAATGGAGGAGTACATGAGATAGTAGAGGAAGCAAGGGTGAGATGGTATGGGCATGTAATGAGGATGGGAAAAGAGCGAATACAAGAAAATGATGAAGAGGAAGTAGGAAAAAGACTGCAAGGAAGGCCAAGAAAGAGATGAGAGGAGTAGATAACAGAAAGTGAGCAAGTGTAGGAAGAATGGAAGTGATTAAAGGAGAAGTAATGGTGGAAGATGGAGGCATTTTGACTAAAATGACCCACCCACAGGATGAAAACAGTTGATGATAATTTTGGAAATAGGCTGCAAAGAAGAGCAAGAAAGAGAAGGGAGAAGCAGGTAACAGCAAGTGTGCGAGTGAAGGGAGAAAGAATGGGCATGAGTAAATAGATGCATTTTACTAAACTGTCTCAGCCACAGGCACAGTATAATATTCATGGGGTCAGGTATCAGCAAACATACATTCACAATGGAGATGTGTAATGCATTACCCAAGTATAATTGTTCAAATGGGGACAGAGTAGGTGAGAACATATCACAGATCCAGTTTTAACAATATTTCGCTTACCCTGGCAATATTCCACAAGAGGAAACTGTGCAACAATGTATGCTAATCTAACTAATACATCTTCTTGTATTAAATAATTGGGAGAGAAAATAAAGATAACATCTACACAATTCTCAGGAAAATATAATCCTAATTAAAGAAATAGAAAGAATATTTTGTTATTGATCGGAATCACTCTCGGGCACCTCATCATAGTCATCAGAGCTGTCCAACTCGTGGTATTCTGCCGATACCTGTTGAGTAAAAATAGCTCATTTATGTTGCATGTTATTGTGTGTCGATGTGAATGAAATGACTATACAAGATAAAGAATCTTTAAATAATCTTACATGTTGAACAAGAAGAACTTGGTACTGTAGCTACACCCTATGAATACATTGTACCCCACCAAGAAGAGGTACTTGCTACTGTACTTGCACTAGCCTTATGAATATAATGTACCCCAACAAGAAGAGATAATTGCTATTACTACTGTACCTGCACTAATCCTGTAGACAAAGCGTATCCCACCATGGCCAGGAAAGCAAATAAAGTTGCTAGAAGCTGATTTCTACGTTTGTGAGGGAATTCCTTCTCACTTTCTCTAGTCTTCTTTATTTCTTCCGCGTGACGCTTGGCTTCATACTCTGTGGGCAAGTAACTGTATTAATAGCAGCCTTAACAGACAGCTGGTGAAATGTGTGTATTCAAAGATGTTACTTTTTTTTTAGCATCGCGTCTTACTACCTGTTTGGGTTGTATACTAATTTGTTAATTACGCTAGTGGTTTTAGGGATTAGGGAGGTTATATTTAGAGGAAGTCTTTCATTTGCGTGCAAAGAGAATGGGAAACCATATAGGAAAAAATACCCTCAGTTCACCAGACCTTGATTCGAACCTCGATCTCCCCGTAATCGGTAGTCTAGTCTACTGCAAGAGTAGCGCCTTAGACCATGCAGCCACAGAAGTGAGTTTAACATTGTTAAAGTAGTTGTTATCTCCCATAAATAGGCAAATAAACCAACTATAATGTTAATGTATGAAAATGACCTTGTGCTGCGGTAGGAAAGTAGCGTTGGGTCACCCGCACCACGAACTTTACAAGGTTAGTGCAGGCTTTGAGATGATTTTGCAAGGCTGGGCAGGGAAAGGGGGCCTTGAGTAATGGTGCTAGGTAAGCATATACTGTAGCATCCAGGGAGGTAGGGTGAGCTCCCAAGAAGAACTCTGACTCGCCGAGACGATGAGAGAGGGCCGTGAGGCAGCGCTCTGCATCTGTATACAGCTGAAATCACAAAACTTGAGTAAATAATAGCTTGTGAGGTGTTAACAACATGAGAGGTACTTCTATTAAATCTAAGATTAACAATTGAGTTGTTTATTACTTAATCGTCTAGCTCCCAAACTTTATAGTGGAGTGAAATTTAACAAATAGTGGATCCGCTTCGGCGGTCAGATAGTCTAAAGTGTTAATCTTGTAATAGACTGGACAGCCGAAGTTGGGGAGATTGGGGTTTCAATTTCAGTTAGGTTTACTGAGGGTGGTTTTTCCTAAATGTTTTTCCACTTGCCCTCCATGCAAATGTGGGTACATTTACTCTAAATTCAACTTTTATAATCTCTAGCACATTAGAGTAATTAGTACATATGTGTACAACTTGAATGAGTATAAAGACGCAGTGCGAAGAAAAGTACTGGTGAAGTAGAGCTGGAGTAATGTTGAAGTAATTTTTGAGTAACAGAGTAAATGAGTGAGCAATAGTAAAGTAATGGAGCAATGCCACAGTAAGTGATGGCTCTAGTAATTAGAACTTACCCCATTTTCTACGACAGAAGGCTCCTCGAACTCGTCAAACATAGTGTTGATGAGAGCTCGGGCATTGCGCTCATAGCTACCCGGGTAGTAGAAGTTGAGGGGCCACGGTAGAGCCTTGCAGTACCATGGACGAGTCAGTTCCTGGTGATTGCGTTCATTCAACCACCTGCAGCAGGTCACAGCCTCATGTGTTAGTTTGTCTCAGACACAGTAGACTGTACGTTGTCAAATTCTTAAAAACACTCACTACAGTAAAATGACCAAAAACGTCAGAAAACAAAGGATTTAAAAATATAATAAAGTTAAAGAAAGGACATAAAATGCAATTACAAAAATGTGTAGCCTTTAAGAAACTTTATGAGCCTAAAAATATATTGATTCCAATTTTGGTTCCTAAGCCATTTATTTTTAGGATTCCTGTTCCTTAGAAATAATAGTTAATTTCGGTTATCGGTTCTGGTTCAACCCCCTGAATATAACTTAAGTGAAACACAGCCCAAGAAGGTAGCTCCTAAATACTATTTTTGCAATAGTTGTTACTATTTAGGAAATAAAGTGTAGCAAACTAACGTTCCAGGACAATGGTTCTCAAACTTTGTTTAGCTTGTACCCCGTTGGTCATGATTAGTCTTATGTACCACCACGGTAAAATTTTCACAAATGATAAGTCAAATGTAGCTTAGCTCAGTTGGTAGCGTAGAACATTTTTATATACCATGTTGGTATAACGTTTCTTTTGAAGCACACTTCTCTAGACAATGAGACAAAGACACTGTTGGATGCGTCACTCGTTTTCGGATAGCGCATAAACACAGGTCTGCGTGTGCGGGTATTTGAGACTTTGTTTTGACTTATCACAGTTTTAAACTAATTAATTAATGTAAGTAAGAAAGTGAATGATAACAGTAGTGTAGCTCTCTACTGAGCTAAGGGTCCCAGACTCGATTCCTGGTATGGCCGAAAAATGTATCATTGGTGAAATGTGGACTTACCCTTTCATAGTGATGAATTAACGTCCCCAGGGACTGGATGTTGATTGAGCCTGTCCTAGTCATAAGTTAGATTATAAATCATATGAAAGGAGAAAATTTCCCTCAGTCCTCTCGAAAACTCCCCGCCACGTTTTGTTTTCTTGTTATTTTGCCTTCTTTCTATTGCGCAGTAGCTATGCTCAGGTTTATATTACATTACAAGTTGAAAATGGTCTTGTATTAAAATTTCTTAAGTTCTTTTAGCATCACGACTTACTTCCTGTTCAAGTTTTATATATATATATATATATATATATATATACTAAGTTAATGAGTTAGGAATGAAGAAGGTTGAATTTAGAAGATGTGTACCTGTATTTGCATGTAGGGAGAGAGGAAAACCACCCTCATCAGTATGCCCAACCAGAATTAGAGCATCGATCTCCCTATCGTCGGGAGTTTTAGTCTATTTCAAGAGTGATACCTTGGACCATGCGGCCACCAAAGCAGGTCTTTAAAATATTATTCTTGAATTTTTTTTACATTCTCAGTTTAGTCCGGGTTTGAGATTTATGCCACTAAGTCTTCACTGTCACTGGTGGTCACATACCGACCGGTTTTGTGGCTTTGTTCCTCGGCTAGAATGTTGGAAACATCGCAAAGTATCAATCTGGCTTGTGTCCTGTCCTTCAGAACCTTGTTGTGCGGCTAGTACCTACTTAACCTGAGCCTGTTCTTACCAGATGAAATTCAAGGCTGGGAGCAGACGCTCCTGCAACAGCTGTGAGTAGGCAACCACCTCTGAATGTTGACGCGGGGTCAAGCCAAAGTCTGCGCTGAATTTCTGAAACAACAAGAAATACATAAATTGTAGATGGTCTAAACATATGGATAAGTGAACAAGCCCTGTTAAATAGTTTAACAGTTCTGTTATCAGCAGATTTCCAATAGAAATAATATAGTGACAACTTCAAAAATATATTGTTTTTTTAAAAAAATAACAATGCAGTGAATTTTTAAGGTCAGGTTTGACTGATTACACCATACCCCTATCTTATAAGCTGTACCATAGTGGAATAATGAAAGTTAAGCTTGTATTTTCGTGATGGTATAGTTTTCTTAAGCAATCAAATGAAAACTGCTGCGAGATCAACCTTTTGCTGAACCATACAAGTAGAAAATATAATTGTCCTTTTTACAGCCAAAAATCCTACTTTCAAACATTTATTAAAGTGATATTATACCTATGTACAGTTTTAATAACTTACCGTACATAGCTATGACTAGACATAGATTTAGCTTATAAAAACAACACTAAATTACAAAATGAATTACGGTTGAGATGTTTGATTGGGGCATATGTTAGATTAACTTACAAGGTTCAATGTTTACACCAATTTCATTTAGCCTATAACAACAATTTCCTATCTTACTTACAAACCTATAGACTTGAACAACTTATTTTTCTCCTGTCTCAACACTTTTGGAGGCCATTGTATAAATTGTTAGTGGATCTATCATCGAAACATAATTTGATTAGTTATTAAATGATTTATTGTTAACAGATTTGATTGTTAGAGATTGTTCGACTTTGGTTTAAAACACTGCAAAGTAACTCTAGAGAATATTACCGTTCTTGGGATAAGTAAATTGAGACATTGTTTATGCTCTATTTAACAATGCCTGTCATTAATTTAAATCCATTAGAGTCTTTAAAACCAGAAGAATATTTAACAAATCTAACATTAGTTTGTTAAAAATGAGTTAATTTTGACTATTGGATTTGTTTTTGCTCATTAGTGCGGCATCGTAGGGCCTAAGTGTTCTTATCGCGGCCCGACTAGAGGGCCTATCCTCCAGAGATCAATTAAATTGTTTCTAATTCTACAACAGTTTGTCAGCTTGTAAGGCAAGCAAATAGATATAACACATTACCTTTTTCGTAAGGTAGGCCACTATTTGAGTGTACGTTGATAGTGTGACCTTGCCATGCCTGAACACAGGGAGTTTGCCACTCGGGGACCTGAACGGGTTGTTGGTGACGTGCATTTGGATCGGGACACCTGAGAACTTTGCATAGGCCTGCAAAACACAAGTATACTACATTAGAGCTACACATAATATATGTCTGTATGTATATAAATATATACAACAAAATTTGTTTTGAACATTTTTACTGAACATAGGCCTAATTTACCTATAATTTCTCTTAAAAAAACTTTAAATGTTCTTTAATAAGAAGTGATATGTGTGATATATATAAAACACTTATAACAAATAAATAATATTTTTATCTGATTTTGAAATGTAGGCCTATCATTTAGGCCCTAGATTAAAATAATTATTACTAGGCCCTATGCTTGATGGTAGGCCTACTTATGTATGTGTAGGCCTACCTTTATTCGCCACTATTTAGAATAGTACCAAAAACATAATAAATATTAGGTGCAAAACAATAAATGAACCAAAATAAATATTATGTAGAATTTTAAATTTGTTACCATAACTTGGAGGCAATGGAAATCAATCGAAGGGAGACCCCAATCTCCAGCCCACACGTCCAATTCCATTGGTCGATTCATTTTGTGAAAGAAATGGGCTCATATAATAATGTTAATTAGAGCCCAAAAGTTAGGTTAGGTTAGTAGCTGTTTAAACACTTTAGTAATGGAACACAGTGTGCACACGCTAACCACAGATAATCTCTGACTCGTGGGGTGGTCACTTTAAGGTAGTTCCAAGTGATGCGGAGTTAACTTCAAGCCCGAACACAATGGCGCTGCTGTTTTGGGCAATCTTTACTATTATTATTTTTATTAGCACCGCGTCTTACTACCCGTTCGAGTTATATGCACTTACGCTAATGTGTAATGCTAGAGTGATTGTGAGATGAAATGGAGGACCTACAGTTTAACGCGGGATCCTAACCACGGTGGAGGCTTGGCATTTCACACATTCACAAGCTGTGATTAATGCATGTCTTGTCAGAGGTGAAGGAAAGGTTTGACAATCAGATAAATCTGTGCCGGGGAGGCTTACAAAATTTAAAAATTATTTTCAGCTAAGAAAAATTCCAATTGGAAATTTTACCAATCTCATTTTTTTAATTTAATGGTGGGTGGTGAATAATTGAAGTAGATGTTATTTAATCAATATCTGATGATAAAATGTATCACCAACTAAAACTATACAATTTAAGAATACAATTTGCAGGATTATAGACAAACAAAAATATAACAACAAAAAAAAGTACAATTTGGCAGGAATAGACAAAACTATAACAACACAAGCTAAAATGCAATTGGCAGATTATAAACAAAAATAATAAGTAAGGAGATCATACATAATTTTTTATTACTTCTTTAATGGATGGAAAAGTAAAAACTATTGTTGCTTTATAAATACATAACTATAATTAAAATTACACAAGTGAGTTGAGCCTAAGCAACAGCTGTTCTCAATACAAAATATAATAAATAAGAAAACAATAATATTGCTTGGAAAATAAAATCTTTACCAGAGGCCATTGAAGATGTTTCTTTGATATATAAACAGGTATAATAAAAAAAAAACTAGCTTGTAGCACTCATTGATCTCTATAATATAACTGGATGGACATACACATGCACATTCCAAGGACAAAAGCGTGACGCTCAAGTGTATCGTCTGCTACACTGAGGGAGGGAGGGGGGACAGATTTAACGGTTTCTTTAAATGTTCTTATGCGAAAACATGTCTCTGATGAATAAAAGTGTTATTGTTTGAAAATAGTGAAGTATTATGCCACACTTTCCTGAAGAAACATTTACATTAAAGGATATACAATCCAGTTTTACAGGTAATACTGTACAAATACGAATAAAACCTTAGATATTTCAATTTTTATGTAGTTATCATCTATGTTGTTTACAGTCTGCCACGACAACACTTATATTTAAAGTTGGTTATTAGCTTGTATATTGGTTTCAGAAACCATATTATATTGAAAGTTCGGTAAATATAATGAACAAGGTATCTTAAAACTTGATTATATATGTTTGAATGACAAACTTTGAATAGTTGCCATGCATTCAAACTATCACTTAGGTTATAGGCTTGTGGAAAGTATTATCATATCTTTCAGAAACCATATTATGTTGAAATTTCGATAACTATAATGAAACAAGTTAGCTAAAAACTGTATTACATTTGTTTGAATGACACACTTTGTGTAGAAGTCTTACGTTCAAATGATAATTTAGGTTATTGGCTTGTAGGAAGTACAGTATCTACTAAACCCTGATTTTAGTAATAATTCCAATCTGTAAGGCTTTATTTCGTACCAGAATACTATCATATATATAATATTTTGGTAGGATGAACGGCAATTTAGAACAGAAGTAGAAATTTCCTTCTGGAAGGTCTTTTATCCTAACTAAACACAACTATAGGGTAGGATTATGGTACGAGATAAAGCCTTAAAAGTAAGCTTCCTTCAAAAATCATCGTACATATTAGGCTACATCAACTTATTTAAAGAAAAAACTAACCAGTTTTGAACTTTTATATGCTCTTCAAAGCTTTAACTAAAATATTTATTTAATTTAACCACTCTCACATTGATGTATCTCATATATTCAGTCAAATTAATGAACGATGTCAAAATGCCACATTGCCTTGTATGGGTGAAAGAGAGAAAGAGATACCCGAAAGTTTCTTTCTCTCTTACCCAATGGTATGCAGACGACAGCTCGAAAATTTCAGCCACAGATGTCCATCCAGTTATAGTATAGAGATCAATGGTAGCACCTAAACATAAAAGTTTGACCTGCCGATTTGACAAACTTTTTATATACACAACTACACTGTATATTTCTTAGTTATCTCACTAGCTAGAGTAATATCATCTGTGGTTACTATCATATGTAAACTTAAATGATAAATGTGATTAACTCACTTATAATCTCAATATTTAAAAATAATACTAGTAAAGTAAAATATTATCAAGTTTGACGTCAGTCAAATATTTTTATATTTTATAAAGTTTCCTTCCTACCAAAGTTCAGATTATTAGTCCCTTAAACGTAACTAAGATTTATTTAAATTAATGGAGAGCTTAACAGAATCTGTTGATATAGAAGGTGATTTTTTATTTTTTAATGATATTTCTAGTAGACAATCTCGGACGTGGGCTATTACTTAAATAGTTTCCACTGCATTTTGAAAAGTTTTTTTTTTTACAATCAAACCACAATGAAAAAGCATTAATCATGATAAACACATTAAAACACTTGACATATAGGACCTGAGCATTCCGAAAATATGTTTATTGATATTAGGTATTCTGTCTTTCAACAGGTCTGTTGCCTTGACCAAATTGAGTCCTCCATAATTTACTATCAATAGCTTTTTTTTTAGATAGGTACTGGTGGTCTAGGGGTAAGGTGTTGGACTTCTGTGCTGAGGGTCCGAGGTTCAATCCTCGATCCAGGCACAGGTTTATCTGATTGCCAAACCCTTTCCTTCACCTCTGACAAGACGTGTATTAATCACAATTTGTGAATGTGAGGAATGTTAGGTTTCCACCATGGTTCGGATTCCACGTTAAAATGTAGGTCCTCCATTTCATCTCACAATCACCCTACCATTACATATTAGTGTAAGTGCGTACAACCCAAACGGCTAGTAAGACGCGGTGCTAATAATTATAATAGATAGGTACTAAAAACATCTTCTTTCCTTGTTCGATTTGATCTATAAGTTGTATTTGTGGTCTTCCTGGTCCCCTTCTCCTAGGTCCCTTACTTCCCAATTTCTACGATATCACTCGTTAAACCGTTTCTTATAATATGACCTGTCCTATTTGTCTTTATTCATAGAATCACCTGCAGAAAGGCTCGCTTTGCATTGCCTCTTTAAACTTCATTAGTCACTTTATATATTCACTTTTATTCTCTCTAATCACCTTCATCGCCACATATAAGAGTTTTCCTTAGTGTCCGTGTTCCGGCTTCATTACAAAGCAATGCTTTGTATGTAGCACTTCTACAGTTATTTTCCTCATCTTTAGGTTCAGTTTGCTACCTAATAGCATCCTCTTCTTGTAAGAGGGATTAATTACTTAACTTACATCTCAACAGGATAACATTTTGCCTTGCGGTTTCTTTTAGGATTAAGTTAACTGTGAAGTGAACACTGATCATATGGCAATAAATACTTCCAACCAAATTCTTGCATATGTATTTATTAATTTGTTATAATCTTGTTTAAATACCTGTTTAACATTTTCTCTGAACAGGTAGTAAGATACAATGCTAAAAAAACCCTCTTCAAATTACTTAACAGTAAGAAAACTCCCACACATGGCTAAAATGTTAAACACAAAGCAATGAAATTAAAGCTTAGAAATACAGCGGACAGCTTGAAAATTATAAAAGGTACACAGAAACTTTATTTTAATACTATAATTCATTTTTACTAAGAATGAGACCTTTTCATCTTTGAATCCTTGAGGATTTCTATTTTAAATTCGAGAATTTGAGAGGATATCGGATTTGAAATTTAAAAACAAAATTTTGAAATGGGATTTATTTTAAAACTCTGATAGCCTAGGCCTACTACTTATTGACGGTAGCACACAAACTTAAACCTTTCTTCCTTACTGTTTATCTCCTCTCCTTGACCACACACTTCACCCCCTCTCACCTTTCTTCCTAACCTTGTTATTTCCTTGACTACACACTTCAGCTCCTGTTACCTCTCTTCCTTATCTTGTTATCTCCTTGACTACAAACTTCAGCTCCTGTTACCTCTCTTCCTAACCTTGTTATCTCCTTGACTACCACTTCACCCCCTCTCACCTCAGGTACCTTGTTATATATCTCCTTGAAGAGCTATGTGTGAATTACAAATATGCTAAGTTTCTGTGGTTTAAGTCCAAGCTTGGTGTAGTTAATATTGTTAATATGTTGCCAGATGACTGTGCAAAGTTCAACAGATGGTTATGTGGCACACTAGAAAAGTTCACCCTCCTGCCACCAGAACAACAGTCGACCACCCTTATCAGTATGGTCTGTGCTGCCAGTCCTGAATCTAGGTACCATCTTCTGCTCCAAGTGTCCTCAACACTTCATAAGGACATCCTAACACTACTGCCTCTAATGCTGGTGGAGAAAGTGTGCAGTTATGTGGATTGTAGGTCCCTTCTACGTGCTACTCAGGTCAGCCAGGACTGGAACAGGTAACTACTATTTGTACGGCTTTTGGTTACCACCACTGTTCACTTGTCATCTTAGTAATGTAAAGTTGGGTCGAATCCACTATTTTACGAATCCGCATCTCCAATTTACCTTCAAATCTCGAATTTGAATCTAAATCTTGGGAAAAATTATGAACATAAAAGGAAATATAAATATAACGAAATAATAGAAAATACAAAGAATAACTAAATGTCAACATTCTTTCTTCTAATCAATTCATTAACATTCATATATACAGTAAATTGTTAAATTACTGATCTGGGGTCTGGTTGTCAAGTTCATCCTATTATTATAAATTATGGTTCTGAACCAACAATAAGCATTATTAGAGCTCTAAAACCAATTTCATATGATTAAAAAAA
>CABFWB010000289.1:299740-320598 GCA_902151455.1 Timema bartmani
TTTTTAAGGATTTGAGTCTCGAATTCAACATTTACTTGAATCTCAAATATCCTTGAGGTATTTAAGAGATTTGAGGGTCTCATCCTTACAATAATATATTAGTTCTTTCCTCACAAACACCTAAGCTTCGTATAACCTTAGGCTATGTCCCTGCTCATGGAAAAATTATGTTAATTTTGTTTCTTGGCCACTGTCTTATATTCTTTTAAGTCATTGAAATAGTTAGTTAAAATACCGCAAATTATACGTGAATCGATAAAGAAACAAATCTGCAAAGAAACAAATCTGCAAAGAAACAACCTACAAACACCCTACACTCATTTACTTATTGGCAACAGCGATTGTAAATAGACCTCAAAAAATAAAAGGTTATCTCGTAAGAGGGAAGGTCACTACTGGCTGGTGTTACATTATTGCTAATGTGCACACTGATAGCTATACCTCAGTTTTAGCTTCTGTGGTGCTGACTGACAACTAACAGCTGACTTCTGACGGCTTTGAAAAGCTACCAGACCTATGTATCCCTACGCCGAACTATATGATCTGCAAAAAACATGTCTTTAGCAGTTGTCACTTCTGACAGTCAAAATTTAGGTATATACCTAAATGTTGACTGTCAGAAGTCAGCTGTGAACTGTCAGTTAGCACCAAAGAAGCCATGGGGCTACTGTAGTCATTCCTAAACACACATTAGTTAGGAACTCTGACGTTTTAATGGTGTGTTAGTAAATGCGAGAAAAAATTATGATCAAGTTGATTATGCAAAGCATAAACCATCCATATTATATTAGAGAAATTAAAGAGATCTCTTAGCTTGTAAAAATGAAAATATAAATACACTTCTACTCGCCTCGCCTGACGACATCCCCAGAACAATACCAAACTGTGTGACCCTTTATTCCTCCTCCACAATCCTTCCATTTTTTTCTTCATTCACTTGAAGTATTTAACATTCACTTTCTGTACTGACATAGCACATGACTTATAAACTAACTTAAATATAAACAGACACAATACTCACCCCCCAGCCATTAATTCATCACTTTGAAAGGGGAAACCCACATTTCACCAATTATAAATCTTTTACCCATGCCAGGAATCGAACATGGGACCCTTAGCTCAAAGGACATACACGCTACTGAACTAAGATGTCAGACTCCTTCACATTCACCTACTAGTTACATCCCTGGTTATATTAGTAGCTGTGTTAGAAAACCAAGTGAAACACAGCTACTGTTTTGTTATAGGATCATATCTTCACTGAGTGCGGTATGGCGCAGTAAATGCCAAAGATTAGGAGACACTCACACAGCTGAGAGGCCGATTGATTGGAAGGCTCGTTGCGTATTGGCCCTGACCCTGCTGGAAAGCTTCCGCACAGGGTCAGCCTTTGTCCACCAAGATGTGAAGTCAATGTGCGTGACCTTTGGTCAGATCATCGGGATCGACCACTTTCAGGGACTGCTGTTCGCCAGTAAGTGTTGTTGTAAGAAACAGAGCTGTCTATTCCCATCTTAACTACACTGTGGAAAATATAATTTTAGAGGAAATGAATCCACATTTGTGTGGGGATGAGTTGGAAAGCACTAAGAGAAAACCTCCCACAGTAGACCCGTTAAAGATTCGAACCTTGAACTCCTCATCAACGGGCAAACAGACCAGATGATCCTGATAATTAGTCTGCGTGTTTACCAATGTGAGTAACGGAGTTGTGTTTCGGTTGGTTACAGTTGCCGATGACCAAGTGGGAGTGTGGAGCACAGATTCTTTTCAACTGGTGGGCTTGTTCTCTGTGCCATACAGGATCAGCTGCTTGAAAGCTTACGGCTCGCATTCGTTGGCCTTGGGCCACAGTCCAGGTCATGTCACGACCTGGAACATCAAGTCGAACCAAGGCGAGGCCCAAATGTATCGAGACTTTCGAGGCCACACGGGTGTGGTCATGTGTGTATCTGTTAGCCCAGAGATCGGATTGCTCGTCAGTGGTGCCACTGACTTCACTGCTCGAGTATGGTGCCTTCGAGGTGGAGGTCTGCTTCAGACTCTGTTGTCACACAACCTCTGGGTGGTCCAGGTAATAAACTGAAAATATAGCTTTTACTACCGTGTCTTACTACTCGTTTGGGTAGAAAGATGTGGTACTAATTACACTTAAGTGTTAAAGATTAGAAAATAATAATTTAGAAGAAGTGTACCCACATTTATTTGGAGAGAGTGAAAAAACATTTATGAAAAACTACCCTCACTCATACAGGATTCAAACCTAAATCTCCCCGTCATTGGCAGCCCAGTATATTGCAAGAGTGACCCGAGATCATTCTATCATCAAAACAGGTAACTGCTTATCCTTAATTGAACAGTCATTAGGTTTTAGTTCTAATTACTATGTGCACATGTACCCAGGTGTTTTTCCCACCATCGCTCAGCACCGTCAATGTGTCATGTGATCGCCACTCATTGGTGACCGTGACTAGGGACCATATCCGTGTGTACTCCTGGCTGGCGGCATGGCGGCGCGATAGTGAGTGCTGCCTCCTGGCTTGTCAGGATCATGGCAGCCTGGAGACTATCGACCCTTGCACCATGGAGATACCACTCAACAATGACCACAGCGTCTTCACGCCGAGTTGCCACTTATTTTGCGGCAAATTGGTAGGTTTTGTTCCGTTGACCAGAATGGTGGCTTGATGTTTGTTGCTGCAATAATTTCTTATGGTTCTTCCCTTTGACAGGAATGGAGGTTTGGTGACTGTTCCCATAGGTTGTATTCTCATATATTGAGTGCTGATATTATGAAGCTCACTAATCAATTGAACGACAACAGTTCTTTCTTGACTACATGTGTATGTGCCACAGACTTTGTTAGGGTGTGTTCATGTTGACTACAAGTGTATGTTCAGCAGACTATGTTAAGGTGTGGCCATGTTGACTGCAGGTGTATGTTCAGCAGACTATGTTAAGGTGTGTTCATGTTGACTACAGGTGTATGTGCGGCAGTCCAAGGTACGAGAGGATGAACCAGGGAATGCTCAGTTGGTGTTCCATGACCTGACAACAGGAAACCCTGGCAGGACCCTCTTTTTGGGTCTTAAAGTTAGGAAACTTCTGGCAGTTGGAGCCAAGTTTGGGCTCATTTTGTTGCACCATAGGCACCCGTACGGCCCCAACCTCCTAGTGGTGGACCTGTACTCTGGGGAGTCTCTGGGAGGCTGCTACCTGCCCCACTCGAGGTACTGATGATTAGAATAGTGTCCAACTCGTGTAGAGGTTAACTTTGCTCTGATGGCTAACTCTAACTGGTTTACAGACTAGCATTTGTCGAACTAATGCTTGGGGTTATTGGGCTGTATAACTAGTGTTGAAGATAATATTGGCTGTATAACTAGTGTTGAAGATAATATTGGCTGTATAACTAGTGTTGAAGATAATATTGGCTGTATAACTAGTTAAGAATCAAATAGCTATAGCTATTATATTTGTTTTAGTGAGAATTTACTCGCATCTAGATATCATACTCTCAAAATTGAAAAATGACACCTGGACACGGGAATCGAACCCGAGACCTTTGGCTTAGTACGCCAATGCTCTAAACACTGAGCTACCCAGGAATCGTCCCGTGTACAGGGTCGTTCTTCAATCATATTTGTACAAGTGGCAGCAATAAGCCAATTACCGAGTCCAAGGTGGCTGCGTTCGTTATCTGATAGCTCGTGATCTTAATAAATCACACATTTGTAACCGACGATCTCCCCACGTCCATCATAGACTCTGCCTTAAAAATATGAGTGAAGAATGAGAGCAATAAAGTAGTACCTGCTTCGGTGGCCGCATGATTTAAGGCGTCACTCTCATGTTAGACTGGACTGTCGACAACAAGGAGATCGGGATCCAATGCATTTAACATGAACAGTAGTAGTAAGATGCCTGTAACAAGTTAGGTAATTTCCACAGGTAATAAACCTGTGAGCGCAATTATTGTGTTTGAATATGGTGTAATAATTACTCAAATCAGTTGAGTGATGAACATATGACATGTGTGGAGATAAGAAAACATGCGAGTAGGTGCATACTAGTAAACATGTATTGCCAATATAAGAACCCTATCTGGAAAAACTGGAGCTAGCTCTTATTGTTTATAATGGAACACCTACTGTATGCACGGCTGATGCAAATGTCAAATCTCCGATGTGGTATAGCGAAAGATCCAGAAGGAAAGATAGGAAGAATCATTATCCAAGACCAGATAGTAGAGGAGCCGCGCTCGAAGAGCTGATTGGCTCCCTAAGACTCGAGGTGATAAACCAGCCAGATAACCCGCCCACTTACACTGGGAGGGCCGGAGCATCTACCAACAATGACGTTACCCTATGTAACCTCGAGGCTGTGGAACTGATTAGTGGTGGAAAATGCAACATTAAGTGACCACAATATGATAGTCTTTGAGCTGATCACTGCGGGGAACAATAATCATATGGATAAGCGCACACGACGGAAATGACTTGCGTCGCGCGGACTGGGATAAGTTGAGGGAGGTAGTAGAGATGCCAACGATAGTGGAGGGAGGGGATAATATAAATCAAAAGACAAAGGATCTAACGTGGGCTCTGCAGGAGGCCATGAGGAGGGCCATACCTATTCAGAAGGAATACAAGAAGTTAGGGAACAGACCCTGGAATGACCGACAGCAGAGAATACGAAGGGAAACTAGGAAGGCGAGAAGAAGATACCAAAGGTGTGATGATCCTGTAGATAGAAATGTATTGTTGACCATCTATAGGAACAAGACAGATGAATATGAAACGAGTATAGTAGCGGTAAGAAAAGATAGCTGGGAGGAATTTGTCAAGGGGGAATTAGCAACAAACCCGCGGGGAATCCCGTACAAAACAGCGTCGGGTAAAATAAGACCACCGTTATCCCTGTCAACGTTAAGAAGATCAAACGGAACTATGACGACCTGCTGGCAGGACACTATTGAGCTCCTTATGGAAGTCCTGCTCTCTTATGATCAACAGGAGGGTGAAACTTTGCAACAAATAGAACTGAGAAGACTGCTGGATGTAGAGTATGAACAAAATATGGATGCTGAACCTGTGACAGCGGAAGAGATGAGTAGGCTCATAGACTCCTTAAGGAAAAAGAAAGCGCCAGGTCCACACGGAATAGTGGCTAAAGTGCTACAGCAGACAAAAGCGGAAATATCTTCCTTCTTAGCATCACTCATAAATGAATGCCTCGCTCAAGGTAGGATCCCTAACATCTTGAAACAGAGCGAGGTAATAGTGCGAAGTAAGTGGGAGGACAAGGACCCACAACTCGCAAAGTCATACCGGCCCATCTGCCTGCTGAATACATGTGGGAAACTTCAATATAAGGTTCTGTGTGAGAGAATATTGAGACATAGAGAACGGGTAGGAATACATGAGCGGCAGTACGGCTTTCGGAAGGGCGGGTCTACAGATGATGTGATCGCGAGGGCTATGAGCCTGGTCAATCTTGCGATGCATAAATAGGTCGTGGGAATCTTCGTGGACATCTTGGGGGCTTTCGATAATCTATGGTGGCCCTTTGTTATTTTCTAGATTCAGAGAGTTATGGTTTCCTAAGAACTTTTATAGGAGTCTGAGGCACTATTGCAGAAACAGATACGTTACCCTGAGATGTCGAGGAGGTCAAGTGGAAAAGATTCTTACAAAGGGATGTCCTCAGGGATCTGTATTTGGGCCGGTCTTCTGGGACATAGGTATGGAGCCGGGTCTAATTGAGCTGGAAGCTCTCCCCAAGACGACGGGGGTTGTTGCATTAGCCGACGATTTGTTAATTATAGTGTGTGGAAACTCAAGACGTAATATCGAAGGGAAATGCAACCAAGTGCTTGAATGTATCATTAGTGAAATGTGGATTTACCCTTTCACAGTGATGAATTAATGGCCTGGGGCTTGATGTTGTGTCTGTCCTAGATTTAAGATTAGCGTAATTAATACATAAGCGTATAACCTGAACAGGTATTAAGATGCGGTGCTAAAATAATAATAATATTTGGAGAGTAAAAATGTGTAATCATTTGTTAAGGCTAATGTTGAGCAAATGCTATTGACTAATACTTTGTGTAATTTGTGTTATAGACTACTAATGTGTCTAATACATGCAATGCAAGGGAAAGTGTGTTGGCAGGACTGTATTGGTTTCAGTTCGTCCACACCAGACCTGGGACAAGTGGTGGTTGGCAACACGGGTTGGTTGGATGGGCTGGGACGGCACCACCCTCGTGACCTCATCGTGGCGCAAGGCCAGTTATGTGGCCAGATACGGGTTGTGACGTGGAGCGACAAGACTAGGCCCTCCACATGTTGGGACGAAGCCAGCAAGTAGCTTAGGTTCTCTTTCCAAGACTTCTTTTTAAACTCAATTATTTGTTCAGATGAGTTGAGTGCCAACTTTCATAAACAGGTCTGTCCTGGAATCTGAGTGGTTACTAGCTCCAGTCAGCTTTGTATTGTTGAAAAGATGTCTTCCTATTTGACTGGAAGGATAGAGCCCGCAGTGATTTTATTTGAAAGGCTCTTGAATGCGAAGGCTAGCCAGCGATTAGGAAAACCAGGAACGGAAACTGGGAATTATTATTGAATTTTAAGTTTTGTAAGAAAATCTCATAAGTGTTTGAGTTTGGTTCTCTAAGGAATGTAATATATTATTAGTCATAACTCAAAGATAAGGATAAACTTTTTTTGGCAGGCTTTGCCAAACTACACACTAAACCCTATTCTGTATCAACATATTTCCAGAAAGATCAAACTACTTGACATATTTAGCAAAAACACCACTGCCAACACAAGGACAGTTAAACATTTCTAAAATAATTTTTATATATTTATATGTAAAGTCATGTGATCTGCAGCTGTTATTTATTTAGAGATAATATTAATACTTAAAAAATAGTAAAATAAAATTTGTATTGGCCACAATAAAAAAAATTGAACTTTATAAAAAGTCTATTTGTACCAGAATCCAACTATAATCTAAATAACTGCAATTTTTGAGCTGTTGTCTAATATCATTATGTATGAGAGAAGGAAATTTTCGGGTATTTTAAATCTCAACTAATTTCCCTTCTAAACTAAATTACAATCCTGAAATCCACAGTTAGAACAAAATTTTTATTTCTCAATAATTTCCCACCCACCTAATAAACTTGTCCGCTATTCGATGATTACCAAAACTTCAACGTAGAAACCAGTGTCATAATCAACCTTTACATCCATTACTGTTTCCATCCTGTGGCCTGGGCCAATTTTTTTTATTCAAGCCATATATTTCCCACTACTGCCTGTCGAAGCTTCGTATGGCTCATAATCTAACTTTAGACTAGGACAGGCACAACATCCACTCCTCGGCCATTAATTTAGCAACGTGAAAGGGGTAAACCCATATTTTCATCAATGATACATTTTTGGCCATGCCAGGAATTGAACCCAGGACCCTTAGCTCAATAGACAGACACACTACAGACAAGGATAAAGTCTCCGCCTTATCTTAATCAACTATTAAGTGCTAAAGAGTCAATTTGAATCTAAATTAATTGAAGTGGGTGTATCTATGGTTTGTTAGCTAAAAAAATAAAACACGTCAATTTATTTTTCTCCAAATTTATTGTACATATATAAACCACATATGTAAAAATATATAAAAACCCTTAAATATTTGCTATCACAATCCAGTGTTAAATAAGTACTAAAAACTACAAGTTATGTCATTAAAAAAAAAGGTTTGTTTGATCAAGTTGGTGATCAATATTCACCAAGTGTGTTCTATGACATAAGACTCATCTTCTAAGAAAATGATCGACCACCACTCAGTAAAAATAAAACAATGACCAAACTTACAAAAAAGGTCATTGGCTCCGACCTCCAATACACACTGGATTAGTCGTGTGCAACAGTTCCTGTGACCAGTTACAATCTCCACCAACATATACCTAAATTAACCTTTATATAAAATATATCCTAGTACATAAAGCACACATGAAATTGACCCAATATACGAGTCAACATATATTTGCTGCAAGATGTTATACTCGTTAGTAATGAATGAAGACAAGTTCCTAGAATGCGTTTATGTCTTCCATACAAGTGTAGAGTTAATATTCAGACACAACAAACGGGCCAATTAAAGGTTATGAATTAGGTCATTATCAGGAACACTAATCACTTGACCCATCCCAAGAGGTTCTTATTTGAAAGTAAAATTCAGCCCATCACCTTGATATTGATATATTTTTTTGTGGCTTGTTTCGGAAGACTAACATGGAATGTTGATTACCTGGCAACCACCTAGTTTTAACATTCTTTATCGATATAGATTGATAATTACAAAAATACCTATGTATAGTAGAATATTTGATTAATATATTTATATTTTGATTGTCCTTTACATGTTTAAGCTTTTTTTTCCACATTGAAAAATTGCTAATATAATTTGTTTTCTTCTTGACATCCCACAAAAAAAGTGAGCTTCAAATCTGTTTATGTAGTTATATCTAGTGCAGCACCATTTTGAAAACTACTCAATCAGGGTTGCCACTATTTTTCTTAGTATAAAATGTCCTCATGTTTTTCAGAAGGAATTCACAGTTTGTTTTTTTCAGACACACTACAAATCTATGTAGGGAAATAAAACGTCATAAAAGTGACTATTGAAAAGTCATGGTGTTTGCTGCTGTTGTCATGGTTTTTAGAACAAATGATTTGACCTTTATGGAGAAACATGTATTTATACTATATTGGCCCAAACATAGTGCAATGTTTTTATGCTAAAAGTGTCCTGAAAACTGAACACTAACATTTTTTACTGAAAAAAAAACACTACAGATTCCTACAGAGTTTTATTTTGTAGCATAGCTAGCCACAGGGAACTATAGCAAACACCTAATAAGGGGCTGTCTATAAATTATGTCTATTTTTCTTTACCCCCCTCAACCTTCTCAACCATTTTGTGAACCCACTTTCTAATATTATGTCACAATATCAACCTCCCCTCCTATTTAAATAGTATTTTTAATTGTCGAGCCTATATAGCCGTTTTATTGAAACTTGTTTTGTTTACCGCCAAGCTCAATGATCAAAGTCAATCTGTGTTTATACAACGCAGTCGGGTTTATTAACAGAGAATGCTGCCCGATACGCTCAATTGTAATGTGACATCATACATCTGACTCTCCCTCGGCATGTGAAGCACTAATACAGCCCCCCTCCCCCACCTCCTGATATGCATACATTGTATATTGACAGCCCCTAATAAACTAGAGGTCAAAATAAATGGAGAGGATTTCCACTCTTTATAGTTACTGAACTGGTAATTCAGTATGTCATTCTTTGGTTGGTAGAAAAATCTGATGTGTTATTAATATAACTCACACAAGGCAGATCCGCAAGTGAGTGATGGTGTTGGAAAGAAGACTTCCTCGGCGTTTCTAATAAACAATGGAATGAGAAGAAGCTGTTAAATAAAACTGTGTCTAATTGGTTTAGTTTTTGCCTAGAGGTATATTCGAGACCTTTTATTTTTCATGTAGAAACCCTTCAAAACTTTAGGATCGTAATATGTTCGAGGACGTACTATATTCGGGCCAGTACAGTACTTGTTTCACAACTTTTTTTTTTCTCAGGGAAAAAACCATAGGGAATGAGACATATACTGGTATTTAAATTGGCTTACTTATTCCTTTAGTTGAATTTTCTTATAAGCAAAGTCTTACTATTTTAACCTCACAGGTTAATATCCCAAATTCATAAATATTCCTGTATTTTTATTTTGTGGAGTTCTGTTTGTTGTCCTAGTTGTTCCCAGACATAAAATAATTCCTCACGTTTTCAGATGCGTGGCAACCCTGAATTCAAACAAGTATTAGTGTGACTGTTGTCGAAGTTGCGGCAAAAAGGAGGGAGCAGAGCTCATCGTGTGGAGAGTAGTTTCCAGCGCAAAAAGAGGAATGCGGCCACTCTGAGCACAAAGAAAATCACAACGAGCGCTATGATGTCGACACTAAAGTCGGCGTTGAGCATGTCAAGCTCTTCCAAGGTGGTGATTGGCTTCTTGAAATGGCAATACGCCTGAAACACCACAGATATTATTTAGAATCACTTCTATGAATGCACCAGGGAAATAATCAATCACCAAGGCAGGATCCTTCATATTATTTGGTTAAGTACTTTAAGTGTATGAAAGTGCTGTATTGGGCATATTTTGTACCCACGGTTACACATGCAATAGACAACGGATGCAAGAAAGACTAGGAAGGTTGAGGTCACGGTAAAGAAGGTTTTAGACTGTCGCCAGGAGAAATATGATGGGGAGTACATGAGGAAACAAGTATGAGATGGCATGGAGCCGTAGTGACTATTGAGGAAAGGAGAATAATGGGAGATGCAGATAACAGCAAGTGTGCAAGTTACAGAAGAAGAATTGTGGAAGGAAAGAGGAAGGCATTTTAACTGATGATGATGATGATGATGACGATTTACCTGAGAACACTTGAGAGCCGGCCTGTCAAAGGCGTATGTTGCGAGAGCGGTTCCCTCAAAGCCATATCTGATGTAGCTGAGGTAGGTGATCCAGCGCAGGTAGATGGGGATAGCATCAAAGCTGACGAAAAACCCAGAAAACAAGAGGAATGGCACGGACATGACAGGCGCCAGGAACACTCCATTCTAGAACAACAGGTTACAAACTGTATAGTCAGTCTACTTTCTTGACCTGATGAAGCTGTCTGTGACAGTGAAAGCTTGTCCTCAAAAATGTGTTAGTCTGTTTTTTAGTGTTCTATCCAAACAAATTCTACTCCAGTATCACCAAGGTAAGTGTGCTGGCTATCCCTCCTTTTATGTGAAAAAAAAATGATTTTGTGCATCTTGATATAACTTTTTTTAGTACTGCATCTTACTACCCGTTCAGGTTATATGCTTATGTACTAATTATACTAATATGTTATATAGGGAGGTGGAATTTTAAAGGAAGTGTACCTGTATTTGCATGGAGAAAGAGTGGAAAACAATTTAAAAAAAAATCAGTACACCCGAACGGGATTGAACACTGATCTCAGAGTCTTCAGCAGTCTAGTCTATTGCGAGAGTAGCGCCTTAAACCATGCAGCCACCATAGTGGGTATTATAACTTTAGACAGTAAATATTATATAAAAGTGTTTAATTGCAAACGTAAACAGATTTCATCCAAAAGTGATAAATTATGTTAATATTACAACATGTTATTCAATTATTACAAAGTTATTTATGTACACTCTCTACCATGAAAGGTAGAACCTTGATGAATTATATATACTATGCTCTATCTTATAAGCTACACCATAGTGAAATAACACAAGGTAAGCTTGCTATCTTACAGGGTAAATGAATACTACAAAACGGCAGAAAATTAAAATAAATTGAACATATTGGCATGATTTTGTAACTGTCAAGAGTCAGAATTTTTTTTCTGAAGCAAATTTGAAGCGAAGTCTAAGTCTGTGAAGCTTCCCAGACCCATAGTTAACAGAGAGTAAGGGTGTGCGATATCCAATTTTAAAATTCGAAGCGAACTCAAATCAAATATATGAAATATTCTCGAAGCCGAATAAAAGTTAAAATAGTTTTTGTTGGTTATTTTAGGCTGGAGAAAAAATTATATCTTGGTTATTTATATAACTTTATTCACTAAAATTACTTAGAAAATGTTTATTAGTAATATAATGTTTTATTCTGATAAATAAAGTTAATATCTAACTTAGAATTCAATTAAGATTTTTTCTATTAATTTGTAATGTATATAACAGTTCAGAATGGCACTAATTGAACATTAATTGTGTATTTTAGCTGTCAATATTTTTATTGGCAAAACTTTATAAATGTCAAAGGCTGGAATTGTTTTCGAAGCCAAGTGATGTTTCGAAGCTTCACACACCCTTACTGCATGCAGTCCATTAAAAGTATGAGTTTTGTGAATCAATATACCCTTATTTTATAAATGATACTATGAAGGAACAATACATGTGGTTTCTGCTTTCTCACCTGAACATTCATGGCGGCACCAACTACAAGCCCGACACTTTGCGCGACAAACGCGATGAGAAGACATGCCCCCAAGAACATGGAATACCTGTACATCTCGGCAGGTTGGCCCGTTAGCAGGTACACGATGGTCACATATATGATACAGAACACGGCCTGTAGACAATATATCATTACTGTATAACTTCAGAACTATTAGTACTTGGAGACAATACATCACTACTGTATAAATGCCAGAACTATTAGTACCTGGAGACAATACATCACTACTGTATAATGTCAGAACTATTAGTACTTGGAGACAATAGATCACTAATGATTAACTTCAGAGCCATTAGTACCTGGAACGGGATGTCGGAGAGAGTGATGGCAAGGTAGTATGAGCGCAAAGAGTACCATCTATTGAAGTTCTCCTTCAGAAGCACAGGCATCTCCAGAGGAACTACAACAACATTTCTACTCTAGTGTATCACTTTAACTTGGTTACTAGATCTAGAGACATATGCAATCAACTTATGTTGAACTCGATTCAATCAGCCTGATAATAGTAATCCACTAGGGACCCTAGCTGGGTAATATATTGTGGTAGACCCTCCTGACTGATATCTCATCAATCAAAAGAGAAAAATAATAAATATAACATGGTAATCTACTCAACTTGATCAATGAAATCCCTGACTTTTTCCATGATTTCCCCTGATCATTTCCTAAAATTCCCAGACTAAAAAGTATGTCACATCCTTAAAAATCGCTGCCCCCGCCCCCTCATTTTTCTATTAATTTTTTTTTATGAATAATAATAAGTTTTAAAATTTAAATAAACACTTTTTTTTTAATTTGTATTAACATTGTTTACTAGGAATTAAAAATATATTACACAGCTACAAACAAAAAAATGACAGTTTGAATCACATATATAATTTACCGATTTAATGATTATTGTATTTTATATTTTGAGTAAAACAACATTTTCCCAGATTTTTATTGTAATTTACCAAATTCCCTGACTTATTCCTGTTTTTTCCCCGATCACTGCAAATTCCCGGATGGTAGACACTGTATAATTCGTGATAAAACTCAAATAGGCAGAATGAGGATAAAATAAATTTAGTAATGAAAATAAACAAAATAATATTGGGCGCCAGACTTAATAAAGTCAGAAATAAATTTAGATAAGCACGAAACTGTTATGACCTCGGAACCACTGGGTAGCTCCATAGACATTGGTCTTACCTCTAGAAACCTCCTTGGAATGCTGGGAGTTCATGACCAGACGAGGTCAGCACCATCGGATAACAATAGGTGATAACAATAGCCACAAATAATTATATCAACAATACCATAAAAATTAGCCTGTATTGTTAGGTCAGCAATGACATTTTTTTTTAAAATGACACAAAACATATGGTAAGCTCTTGAAGAATGTTGGCATCGGCGTGCTAAGCCAAAGGTCCCGGGCTCGATTCCCGTGTCCAAGTGTCATTTTTCAATTTTCAGAATACATAATCTGAGATAAACATATCTAAAAAAAAATATATATATATATATTCTTTAAATTCAAACACTATATTAAATGAAAGCCAATTATTAATACAACCTAGAAAAGTACTTACAGGACAAGATTGTAATGGTCATGGACGTGTACATGAGGAACAACATGTTGAAAAACAGGAATCCCAGGTTACTGAGGACTTTGGCCCCATCATTGCCGATGTTGTAATAGAGGGCCCCAATGAGGCAGCCCACCAAGATGTGTGCAAACAACCGGAGATACATCAACGTCTGCAAACAATATTAGATTTTAATGATTAGACATGTTTACAACCTCTGATGCGTTTGCATTATTAATACATGTCTAGTTTACATTTCCATTATTCACACATCACTTCTATCATGTGTGTCCCTGGCCCTGTTTATAAACTCACCCAGTCCCTGGTCCTGTTATCAACTCACCCAGTCCCTGGCCCTGTTATCAACTCACCCAGTCCCTGGCCCTGTTATCAACTCGCCCAGTCCCTGGCCCTGTTATACAACTCGCCCAGTCCCTGGCCCTGTTATCAACTCGCCCAGTCCCTGGCCCTGTTATTAACTCACCCAGTCCCTGCAACTGAAGAGCAGAGTTCTCTTGAGAACTATCCAAAATTGTGTGAACTCTGAGGTGGCATAGCGCCAGTTGCTGGTCTCCAGACCTGTGTCCAACAATGCTGACTCCACACCAACGTCCAGAGTCTTGTCAGCACCAGTCAGATCCACTGGTATCACCACTGCGCCGCCATCTACAATGACAACCACCGGTAAATGCCATACATTCATACAAATACAAAGTTTACAGATCACAAGTTTGAATTTTAAAAACATTAATCCATATTTCTTAACTTTGGCACAAATAAACTGGCTTTAAATACTTTTGGATTTTTTTAAAAATGTTGTGGTAGTCCTTCGTATCAGGGGTCAATGATAGACAATATTTTGGAAAATAATTGATGCATGTGACATTTAAAAAAATTACAACATATCCTGATATTAGATTTAGCTAACTGAAGCTAACATAACCTATACTCAAATTTAAGGCTGTGCTAAGTCCATTTTTACAATTTGAAGTGAACTCGAATCGAATATATGAAATATTCTCAAAGCCGAATCCAAATTTGAATATTTTTTGCTAGTTTTTTATGCTTAAAAAAATGTTATAATGTGGTTGATTATAAAACTATATGCACTAAATTTACTTGGAATGGTATCATTTCACAATTTATATATTTGGGTTACTTAACGTGTATATTCTGACCTGAATGATTATATCAGCACACGGGAATTTCTATGAGCAAGAGCAAAAGGAGCTACCAATTTTTGCCGGGAAAGGTATTTTCACATATCTTCTAGGGTTCTTTTACTTGCCACAATCGATATGGGACCAACAGATTTACCTACCCCTCAAAAAAAAGTTGTGCTACGCATTTATATTGCTCAAGAAAAATCCGCCGATCTCGGCTGGGTTTGAACCCGTCAACATTGGCTCCTGAGGCGGGCACTTTACCCCAAGACCACTGAGGTCGACCATTGCACTTTTTTTTTTGTAATATTTCATTTTAATCTGATAACTTAAGTTATGTATTAATTAATAATAACAAATTTACTGCAATAAAATGCTCAAATACAGATTACTACGCTGGAAGCTTATTTGGTGTTGTGATTTTATATTTGAATAAATTTACTAAACAAAATAACTAGCATTGGTCCTAAAAAATAAAAACAAGTATAAAGTTAAAATGATATATTTACCATATATTGTTATATCATTATAAGTTTTTATTTTGAAGCCGGAGTTAGTACATTTTCACCGACCCCGACTCCACCCAAAATTGCTTACGACTTGACTTGACAGCCCTGCTAGACACACTACAATTTTTTTAATAAGAGCACAACATATATGTTCATATTAGTGAGGCCAGGCAAGACTCGAGTTTGTTTAAAATGAATTTAAAGTTCTACAAATAACTTTTGTGGTCGAATAATCGAAAGCAATACTGTCGCAATAGATTGGATGCCGATGAAGGGAAGGTCAGGGTTTGAATTCCAGTCAGATGTGTTTCCATAAATTGTTTCTCACTCTTCCTCCAAATATTTTGTCTAAATTTTACCTTCCTCTTTCCTAATATATTAAATATGTAAATATCCAGATATATCAATGAATAGTAAAACGTGGCTCACAAAAAAAAAACCTAACTATTTAAAATACCTTATTTTCTGTCGTTTAAATTGTGCTTCCTCCCCAAAAAGTCAACACATTAATTTAATCCAAAGATTTTTTTTTTAATCTTTTACATTATTCCCTTTATTCATTGTGTTTAGTAAATAAGACAAAAAAGAAAAAAAATTGCCCAATTATAATTACCAGTTCCAATTTATATAACTATGCACTTTATATTTTTAACCAACATTAAAGATTTTTTTTAAATAGCTGAACTTATATTAACTTTGCGAATATTCCATGTTATTCGATTCAAATTAACTTTTAAGAGAAAACGTAGATTTTGCAACACCTCTAATATACAGAACTTGTTTAGCTTTAATAATTTTTTTAAAAACAAACACAATACTATGTCAAAAATACATTGGATTTAAACACCATTTGACTTGCACCGTCTTTCCACTCGCGAGGTAAATTGGGAACAAATCAACCCCACAAGTCTAGGAGCTACTTTAAAGTGTTATCAGGCCAGTAAACCTTCATAGAGTACGAGTTTAGGAGAGCTATACTCACTGTGCCCCTCTTTGGCAATATCGTTGCTGGCTGTGTAAATGTTGTACAAATTTAGGAGAGCTATACTCACTGTGCCCCTCCTTGGCAATATCGTTGCTGGCTGTGTAAGTGTTGTACAAGTTTAGGAGAGCTATACTCACTGTGCCCCTCCTTGGCAATATCGTTGCTGGCTGTGTAAGTGTTGTACAAGTTTAGGATTCCCTGTGGTCGACGATTTGTTTGTAGAGAACTTGTCTCCCGGCTGAGTGACTGACACATTCACATTGTCTGCTCTCCCGTTGGTCAGCTTCTCCTTCACCGAGTTGTTTAGGACCTGAGGATGTTGTTAAGAACAGCCACTCAACCACCGATATTGTAGTTATCAAGAGCAAATACACTTAACCATCAATATAGCCAATTTAAAAATATTATTTATGATCAAAAGTAGTTAAAGATCAAAATTGTTAAAGACAACCAGCAGTAACTGGGTAATAATGGGATTGAAGTTGCCAACAGATAGAGGATATTACCCAGTAATGTAATATGACAGTAGAAACTTATGTTTTAATTCCACTTAACGACATATTTATTGATCTTTGTTAATTTTGAAAAATTACACTTAACCCTGTCCAGATGCCGTTTTTCAAAATTTACAAATATTATAACTGATGCGGCAGTATCGGTACTAAAGACCTTTTCTATGGCCCAAGCTTCACTAGTCGTGTACAATTAATTGTACAAGTGTTTGCTTTCTCCATATTTATTGATCAATGGCTGAAGAGGCCGCCAATTTAAAACAATTGTGTTGGAGAGTCCTGTTCTCATTTACATTTATAAAAAAAACACCAATATGTATAGTACTTGTCTAGTCAATATATATCCTTGAATGTTTTATTATATAAATCTTCATTAGTATTGTTTTAGCACCACGTCTTACTATCTGTTCAGGCTATATGCATATGTACTAATTACACTACTGAGTAATGAATGAGCAAGGTTGAATTTAGAGGAAGTGTACCCATAGTTAAATGGAGGGAGAGTGGAAAACCATCCTCAGTACACTCGACCAGATTCGAATCACCAATCTTCCCATTATCGGCAGTGTAGTCTATTGCAAGAGTGACACTTAAGACCACGTGACCACCAAAGCAGGTGAGTGTCATTAGTATTTATATCTGTATGTTGAAGGTGAACACTGCATTATTAACAAATCTAATTTAGCAAACACTCGGAAACCAATAGAAGGCAGTCATTAATGTCATTATTAGTAACAAGGTGTCTAATAAGTTGGATAAACAAAAATTGGTGACTTTTAGGTGACCTTTTTTGACAAAATTCCTTTGGTAAACGGACCAACATTATATAATGCATATATATAGGCATTGCGCACTCACATGCAACATTAAACTTTAACTATATGGCGAACATTAGCTTTGTCCTTGGTATCACGGTAAAACCAATCCGGCAACTTGTGGCTAGCGCATGGCATCATGGGTAGTGAGTGGCGTTGACTTGTGACGTGTTCACGTTGTTATGATGCGCGGGAAATACAAACAAAAATATTTTTGTGACTTTATGAACAAAATATTGAAAATTCATGACTTTTCAGGGACTTTGGTGACTTTTTTTTATTAGTGACTTTTCCATGACTTTCATGACCCAGTAGATACGCTGAGTAAGATGTGAACATTACCTCGTCCTCAGGAAGGTCAGGAAAGGGCTTGCCCGTGCGAATATCATGTTTTCCGTTCTGAATGGCGGCCACAAGCTTCTTGATATTATCTCCGTACTCTCCACAGGACACCTCGATCACTGGAACAAGAGTACCAACGTTCACATTTCATTACTGTGCGCTGATGAAAGAAGGCATGAGCTAACCAATTGGAGGTTGTGGCAGCTGGGGTCTTACCAAATGATGCGGGGTTGTGGTAGCTGGGACACACCAACCCTAGGCGTCCCAGGAAGGGTACAAGCTGTTGTGTGGATCCTTGGTACACACACTGCCCTTCTGCCAACGTGTACAAATGGTCAAACATCTCGAAGAGTCGTGCGCTGGGCTGATGGATGGTGCAGATGATGGTGCGCCCCCCGCGGGCCAAGGACTTGAGGAGCGAGATGCACTGGAAACACGACGAGCTGTCCAAACCGCTGCAACAGTAATATTGTCAATTGTATCGGGAACTTTTTGTGATAAGTTTTCTTAAAGTATTACAGCATTTTTCAAGTTTGTTAGTAAAACAATGATTTAGTAAAAATATAACTTGTATGAAGTTCAATTCGAAAGATACCAAGAAAATTCATGCATTTGTAAAATTAAATAAATTTTCTTCAAAATAGTTTCTGAAAAAAATAAAATAGTTTGAATAAGAATCTTAGAATAAGTTAACTTACAATTAACACCACTCTAATAACAAAAGAAAAAATATATTAATGAATCAACTTATAATATTGTATTCACATTGGTGGGTACTTGGACTAAATATCCCAAATATTTGTCCCTTTTCTCACCCATATCTTGTGTCTCCACCCCAATGTCCATGTTGTTCCTACCTGGTGGGTTCGTCGAAGAACATGATGGGTGGATTGTTGACCAGCTCCAGAGCTATCGACAATCTTTTCTTCTGTCCCCCGGAGAGACAACTGGTCATGGTGCAACGATGTTCCTGTAGTCCCAGAGTTTCAAGTATCTCCAGAATCTGGAACACAAAAAGTCATATCGTGTACACACCACACACATTTCTAGTATCAAGCATAAATTTAGTTGAGTTTCAAATCTGTTGGCCAAGTGTTATGGCAGCTGAGACTTTCTGTATAAGTCCCTTACCAGTCTTTGTTAGTTAATAACTTCTGTTACTGCTACATGAGTATTTTCACTGCCAGAAGCTTCTGGCGACTGGCAAATACTCTCCATGAGATAATTGGTTAGCAAGCCATCTTCTTTGTGAAGAAAAATAATTTTTAGTTGTGTTGGATCAGGCCCTTATCTGCTAATACAAAGAGCTCAGAGCTGGCGCTTATCGGGCCCTTGTCTTCTGATACAACTAGCTCAGAGCTGGCGCTTATTGGGCCCTAGTCTTCTGATACAACTGGCTCAGTGCTGGCGCTTATTGGGCCCTAGTCTTCTGATACAACTGGCTCAGTGCTGGCGCTTATTGGGCCCTAGTCTTCTGATACAACTGGCTCAGTGCTGGCGCTTATTGGGCCCTAGTCTTCTGATACAACTGGCTCAGTGCTGGCGCTTATTGGGCCCTAGTCTTCTGATACAACTGGCTCAGTGCTGGCGCTTATTGGGCCCTAGTCTTCTGATACAACTGGCTCAGTGCTGGCGCTTATTGGGCCCTAGTCTTCTAATACAACAGGCTCAGAGATGACAAAATAATTGTATAGTGAGATAACCCAATGAACATTAAATGAAGGTTCAAAATGTTCCAGTTATAAGATAAAGCTTATGTTAGCATCTCATTTTATGATGATCAGACATTTTTATGTCTAAAAACAATTACCTGGTTAGATCTAACTTGAGTTCTGCTACCACCTTCCTCCATTGGAAGGTAAGAAGAACGTTAAGTTACTTACCACTTCCATCTTCTCGTGTTGTGTCACGGTCTTTCCCAACTTGAGGCTGGCTGCCACATTCATCGCCTCCTCCACTGTCAGGTTGGCGTGCAGTTGGTTGTCCTGCATAATGTAACACGACAGTTTACGGAACTGACTCAGATTTCTCTCGTGGCCGTTGGTAGTGATGGACCCCTCCATGCCGGATGACCTGTAAAACACAACCCCCCCCAAGAGGTTGGTTAGTAAGAGTGGAGTCGTGACTGTTATATCGTGTAGTGGTGACCAAGTAAAGAGCTCTCACTTGTATCCCGTCAGGATATTGAGCAGTGTGGACTTGCCGGCCCCGGAGGGCCCCATGATGGCGGTCAGCTCTCCCGACCTCAGACGACCACTCACAGACTTCAAGATCAACTTCTCCTCTGGAACAAACACACCAATCAAGAGTTGTTATTAACAACTTGAATTAAGGTAGAGATCTAAGTTATAAGGAGGTAATTAACGATGAAATGCAACAGCATTCAAATCAAATGAGAGTGGATAGTAAAAATGTGGAAAGTCATCATATTTACACCCAAACACAATAAAAAATAAGAGTTCACTATTGCATGGTTGACAAGTATTTTTAAACTGAACCTTACTACTTGTTGGTGTTACATGTACATAAACTAATGTCTTGGAGACTAAGAAGGTTCTGTTAAGAGGAAATGTAGCCACATTTGTGTATAGACAAAGCAGAAAACATTTTGTGGGTCCTATTAAGGTGTAAGTGAAGTAGATCTGTAGTTACCAACCCTCTCAATACAAGGTATATCTAAAGAACAAGCAATAACCCCACCTCTTAGTATCACCATAGTACCTTGAGGGGACAAGCAGTAGCTACCTTCTTAATAGCATAGTATCTTGAGGGGACAAGCAGTAGCTACCTTCTTAATACCATAGTACCTTGAGGGGACGAGCAGTAGCTACCTTCTTAATACCATAGTACCTTGAGGGGACG
>CABFWB010000289.1:321863-360282 GCA_902151455.1 Timema bartmani
CTCCCTCTCAGTACCATAGTAGCTCTATGACACGAGCAGTAGCTCTCCCCTCCCTCTCAGTACCATATTATCGTATCTCTCAAGTTTCCAGCTGCAGCCAGCACGTGTTTCTTTGTTTGAACGCGCTAGTGCTAGTTTGTCGATTCAACAGGAGCAATGTCCAATACGGCGATGGGAACATCGCACCTTGGACTCACATCGTATCTACTGACGCAAGGCTCACTCATCGCCTTCAATATCTCAGTGGACATACGAATAATGTATTGCGGCTGTGTCAATGCTAGGCCCACACACGTTTGATACGTTGTACTGTTCCATTTGTTGCAAAGCTCTGAGGTTCTTTCTTATCTATAACGGGTTCAATGAAACTTTTATTATTGAAATTTAACTTTGTTTTTCCCATAATCTCTATCCATTAGTGCGGATGTTTACTTTTCAACCACCCTCTTAATTCAATACGATAAAGTAGTTTGAAAAGTGAAAACTTTGTAAAATCATACAACTACAGCTGTGAGCTGTCAGTCAGCACCAAAGAAGCCAAAGGGCTACTGTAAATATAAACAGAATGCACTGTTTAAGTAGTTGGCGTTGGTTGACCTATGTTTGGCGCCTATTAATACCTATCCTTAGTGTTGGAACTGTAATAATAACACAATCTCGCCAAGTATTGGAACTACAATAGTAACATAATCCTGTCAAGTATTGGAACTACAATAGTAACATAATCCTGCCAAGTATTGGAACTACAATAGTAACATAATCCTGCCAAGTATTGGAACTATAATAGTAACACAATCCCGCCAAGTGTTGGAACTATCCTAGTATCCTGCCAAATATTTAAATTATCGCAGTGACAACAATGAAACAAGTTTAAGCTTAAACAGACACTAGTTTTAGGGCAAGATATCTTTAGTGAGCACCAGATGAATCCTTCAAACTAGGTGCATAGTTCATAAAATAAAATGAATAGTCAATAGCAATGCTGTTTTTAATTACGACAAAAGTGGTTCCTTTAACTCAAACTGGTTTTGTGCTGTCCACTGTCGCTCAAGGTCATCCCAAGGTCTTCCTCATTTAAAGCAACATCAAAATACCGGAGAACCTCGGCGGCTGAAACTCGTACACAGCGTGAATTCGTTCACGTTCACTATTCACTGTTCTTAATTCAAAAACTAGTTTTCAAGAGTTTGTGACAATAATATATCTAAATAGTAAAATACCATGCAGACAATAGATGGACGGAAACAATTAATTACAACCAACACACGATGCAAGCTAGGAATTACAATCAACACACGATGCAAGTTAGGAATTACAATCAACACACGATGCAAGCTAGGAATTGCAATCAACACTCGATGCAAGCTAGGAATTGCAATCAACACTCGATGCAAGCTAGGAATTGCAATCAACACTCGATGCAAGCTAGGAATTACAATGTAAATACTAGGCTATTTAAGGATTGTTAGTAGTTTGGAGGATACAGAATCCCTATGACGTATGACTTGTCTTCATAATGGTCCTACTGCAGGTTATTGCATGGCCATGGTCAAAGGAATTGTGCCAAGTTGAACCACTCCGTGTTTAAGAGTAGCTTATCTGATAATTTATAAAGTTATTTTACACCACGGAAGTTTTAAACGAGGATAACTTCATTTTAAGTGAAGATAAAATGATAATCTAGTCAATATAAACTATTAAACTTGATCCAGGGTTTCCATAATTACAAATTTATTTAAAATTTCGGTAGCGATGAGAAAAGTGGAAATTAGAGGGACTTTTCTGCAATATCATGTCTGCTTCATCTATCTGTGCAATAGCTTCATTCTGCTTGTACATGTCTGCTTCAACTACCTGTACAATAGCTTCATTCTGCTTGTACATGTCTGCTTCATCTAACTGTGCAATAGCTTCAATCTGCTTGTACATGTCTGCTTCATCTATCTGTGCAATAGCATCATTCTGCTTGTACATGTCTGCTTCATCTATCTATGCAAATAGCTTCCTTCTGCTTGTACATGTCTGCTTCATCTATCTGTGCAATAGCATCATTCTGCTTGTACATGTCTGCTTCATCTATCTATGCAATAGCTTCCTTCTGCTTGTACATGTCTGCTTCATCTATCTATGCAATAGCTTCCTTCTGCTTGTACATGTCTGCTTCATCTATCTATGCAATAGCTTCCTTCTGCTTGTACATGTCTGCTTCATCTACCTGTGCAATAGCTTCATTTGGCTACTTCATACTTGCTTCGTATGGCTGCTCCCCATCATTGTGTCTCATGTTTTCCTGTATAGAGCAAGGTCACTGGTAGACACAGGTGGCGCAAGATGTATGTATAGAGACCTACCTGACACAAGGTGTATAGAGACTTTTACCTGACACAAGGTGTATAGAGACTTTTAGCTGACACAAGGTGTATAGAGACTTTTACCTGACACAAGATATATAGAGACCTTCGCCTGACACAAGATATATAGAGGCCTTCACCTGACACAAGATGTATATATAGAGACCTCTACCTGACAAGATGTATATATAGAGACCTCCACCTGACACAATGTGTAGAGACCTTTTCATATCACAAGATGTATACATGGAGACCTCTACCTGACAAGATGTACATATAGAGACCTCTACCTGACAAGATGTACATATAGAGACCTCTACCTGACGAAGATGTATAAATAGAGACCTCCACCTGACACAGTGTGTATAGAGACCTCTACCTGACAAGATTTATATATAGAGACCTCCACCTGACACAGTGTGTATAGAGACCTCTACCTGACAAGATTTATATATAGAGACCTCTATCTGACAAGATTTATATATAGAGACCTCTATCTGACAAGATGTATATTAGACCTTTATCTGACAAGATGTATATATAGAGATCTCTATCTGACAAGATGTATATATAGAGACCTCGATCTGACAAGATGTACATATAGAGACCTCTATCTGACAAGATGTATGTATAGAGACCTCTATCTGACAAGATGTATATATAGAGACCTCTACCTGACAAGATGTATATATAGAGAGAGACCTCTATCTGACAAGATGCATATATAGAGACCTCCACCTGACAGTGTGTATAGAGACCTCTACCTGACCATATGTATAAATAGAGACCTCCACCTGACACAATGTGTATAGAGACCTCTACCTGAGATAGTATGTAGGCTATTGAGTCCTCTACATGAAATAAATAGTAAACCTGGGTCTTAAACAAAATATTAGGTATAAATTAAAAAACGAGCTATAGGCCATTCAAAAATTATGTAGTGAAGGATTCAAAACAAAATCCGAAGTTGTATAAATATCCGTTAAAGTGTAAAGGATCCTCAACACACAACTAGAAGTGTAAAGAGTACTCTACTCACTCTTCTTGCGACCCTCCCGCACGGTGTAAGTGAGGTCATCGAAGCCGATGTCCACGGGTTGTCTCTTGGGCAGGTGGGTCAGCGTCTTGGGTTGGCAGGGTGTGATGGTGACCTTCACCGAGGATCCTTTCCTGCAACCACCGAGCAGAGCCGCGTCAGCCGTGGACACGGTGGGACTTTGAGCCTCTAACTTCATGGCTGTCTTTGGTTGAGGACCAGGTAAGACTGCACTGTCACTCACTATCGGACTAACTCATTATCTGACTGAAGGTTGCTAGGACGGGAAACGCGCATGCGCAAAGGCCCTCTCTCCCTTCTTCCCACGGATCACGCAACAATAATCTTCGGTGAAGGTAAGCTCTTGTAATGATAACGAACGTTGTCCTGACCCCCCCAGCACTTCATCGCTCTTGGCTACTTATGGCAAGTGTTGTGCTGACCTCCACTAATACATGTGGTACTTAAGGTGAATGTTGTCCTGACCCCAACCATTACATTGGTAGCCCTACTTATGGGAAAGTACCCCTTACCTACATAAGTAATTAAAGGCAAATGCTTTCTATAACCAAAGAATATGTAAGGTACTTATGCTAACTATTGCTTTGAACCCTCTCATTACATTGACGCTTACAATGCATTGTACTTATGGTGACCTTTGTATTGAACCTCAACAATACAGAGATATTTATGATGATTGCCGTCCCAGCCCTGAATTGTACATTATTTACTTATGGAAACAGTTGTCTTTACCACACAAATAATTAAGTACTAATGACATTTGTTGTCCTAAGCTTTAGCAATATATTGGCACACATGATGCAGGGTACTGTGTTTCGAGGCTCTTCGTGCATACAGTGGCATTGTTGTATTACAAACCACTCCACACATAAAACAGGATTGTTGTGTTCCAGTCACTCCACACATACAGTGGGATTGTTGTGTTCCAGACACTCCACACATAAATCAGGATTGTTGTGTTACAAACCACTCCACGCATAAAACAGGATTGTTGTGTTCCAGTCACTCCACACAGACAGTGGGATTGTTGTGTTCCAGACACTCCACACATAAATCAGGATTGTTGTGTTACAAACCACTCCACGCATAAAACAGGATTGTTGTGTTCCAGTCACTCCACACAGACAGTGGGATTGTTGTGTTCCAGACACTCCACACATAAATCAGGATTGTTGTGTTACAAACCACTCCACGCATAAAACAGGATTGTTGTGTTCCAGTCACTCCACACAGACAGTGGGATTGTTGTGTTCCAGACACTCCACACATAAATCAGGATTGTTGTGTTACAAACCACTCCACGCATAAAACAGGATTGTTGTGTTCCAGTCACTCCACACAGACAGTGGGATTGTTGTGTTCCAGACACTCCACACATAAATCAGGATTGTTGTGTTACAAACCACTCCACGCATAAAACAGGATTGTTGTGTTCCAGTCACTCCACACAGACAGTGGGATTGTTGTGTTCCAGACACTCCACACATAAATCAGGATTGTTGTGTTACAAACCACTCCACGCATAAAACAGGATTGTTGTGTTCCAGTCACTCCACACAGACAGTGGGATTGTTGTGTTCCAGACACTCCACACATAAATCAGGATTGTTGTGTTACAAACCACTCCACGCATAAAACAGGATTGTTGTGTTCCAGTCACTCCACACAGACAGTGGGATTGTTGTGTTCCAGACACTCCACACATAAATCAGGATTGTTGTGTTACAAACCACTCCACGCATAAAACAGGATTGTTGTGTTCCAGTCACTCCACACAGACAGTGGGATTGTTGTGTTCCAGACACTCCACACATAAATCAGGATTGTTGTGTTACAAACCACTCCACGCATAAAACAGGATTGTTGTGTTCCAGTCACTCCACACAGACAGTGGGATTGTTGTGTTCCAGACACTCCACACATAAATCAGGATTGTTGTGTTACAAACCACTCCACGCATAAAACAGGATTGTTGTGTTCCAGTCACTCCACACAGACAGTGGGATTGTTATATTACAAGCCACTCCACACATAAAACAGGATTGTTGTGTTCCAGTCACTCCACACATACAGTGGGATTGTTGTGTTCCAGACACTCCACACATAAATCAGGATTGTTGTGTTACAAACCACTCCACGCATAAAACAGGATTGTTGTGTTCCAGTCACTCCACACAGACAGTGGGATTGTTGTGTTCCAGACACTCCACACATACAGCCAGTATTTCATTCAATCACCTCCCATAGTGGAGATCCTCAGCATGGCCGAGGAAAAACTTTATGATCGCATATAATTATCTTTCAGTTGCTCAATCCTCCAGCAGTAAACTACGTCAGAGCTTGAAACTCAAGGACAACAGTTTTTATTGTAGTTTTTATAGAATGTGAACTATGAACACAGGCTGAACTCACTCACTATTAATTAACGTTTCGATTATACAATATTTTCCTTTGCAAGCTAGAGATGAGGAGTCTACATGTTAACTTAAAAATTAGTAATATGACGAGTCTACATGTCAACTTAATTAAGAATTAGTAATATAGTGAGTCTACATGTCAACTTAATTATAAATTAGTAATATAGTAAGTCTGCATGTCAACTTAGTTACTGATTAGTAGTATTGTGGTGAGTCTATATGTCAACTTAGTTATAAACCAGTATTGTGGTGAGTCTATATGTCAACTTAGTTACAAACCAGTATTGTGGTGAGTCTATATGTCAACTTAGTTACAAACCAGTATTGTGGTGAGCCTAAATATCACCTTACTTACAAATCAGTAAAAGGCGGCGAGTATGGATACTTGCTAACAAGATTAATGTGTATTTCACCAGTCAAACACTAACACTAACCTCAATGTCCTCATTTCATCTTAGTCAAGAGTTCTCAATAATAAAACAATAAAATGTTGCACAACATTCACTGCATTTATGCCTTCAAAATTTAATAAAACCCTAATTAAGGCATTGGTTGTACAATAGATGATAATTTGAATGATAAAACTGCTAAAGTCTAGCAGCCACAAAAGTCACAAATAAAAACAATAAACAAAACATTGGCTGACAATGCTGCCACTCCAAGCATCGCTGACTGAGTGAAATTTTGCTACTGGGCAGCTCATGCTCCCTTATGATTCGTTTCCATACCACATTTGGCATACAGTCACTGACTGTTGTCTCTGCCCACTGACAACGGCGCTACTAGACTAGTCGATTAACTAGGCTTTCTACCATCTACTACAGAAGGAATCTCCTTTCGATGTTTGATAATTTTTGAAGTCAGGATTTTTTGTGTAGAGTAGGGATCAACAATTGAGAAATTTTAAATCTGTGTGTACAAGTCTGTGGGTAGGGACTTTCATAAGAAAGTACTGCGGGACAGAATAAGCCTAAAACTTCCCAGCTCAAGGTCTCAAATCTCACAAAATTCCCCAACTTTCAAGCGTTTAACCAACACTGGTGGTGGTGGTGGGGGGTTGTTGACCCCCCCGGTGCAACACTCCTGGCTACATATATAACATAGTAAAATAATAATCAATTTCTGCCACTAAAAATATGTTTTTAGCCTTTATTACTAAATGATCCTTCCTATGAAAATTGGACTGTATTAGTGTTTCTATATTTAAAAAAAATTATAGGTACTACTAAGCAGCATGTTAAATCTTTTTCTGAAGTGGATTGAGTAGAGTAAAAGCCAAATTTCCATGTGTTTTTGACTATATACACTACATATCATCATGATTAATGTATGTCTTGAATGTGAGCTTGCTAGACCTTTAATCAGGAATTTGTAGTCTGTTCTCAAAACCTTTCACTCTGACTCTCCTATTTTTCTATTATCCGACTTCGACTACTTCATAAATGGCTTATGTTTATTAATTAGTAATAACAAATCTACTGCAGTAAAATGCTCCAATATAGATGACTTTATGGGAAGCTTCTTTGACATTGTTAACTTATCTTTAAATAAACATGTCGGTCAAAATTACAAATATTGGCCCTAAAGAAAAAAATTATTTATATATAATATTAAAATGATAAAATTACCATGTATTTTTATAATATTATACGTTTTTATAATGAGTTGGTACATTTTTACCAACTCCAACTCCGACTTTACCCAAAATTGCTTCAGACTCAAATTACACAACTCCAACTCCACAGGCCTACCTATAATTAAAATTTGCAATGGAAGACACAATTTACTTAATTAAGTATCCGACTCAATTTTTTATTTACAAATTATATCAGTTTAATTCACATTTATTTGTCTCTCCATGAAAAGTTACATAACACAGGTTAGATACGGGCAAGGGCGAACTCAAATGTCTATATGGTGTTACATAGAAGAAGGGAGCGTTAAAAAAGGTTTAAGAAAAAAAGAGTTACATGGTTTGTTTATAAATGACCTCAATCACCCTGGCTATATCTGCTAGGTGTGTGATAGGTTTGCAACGAAAATTCTGAGGAAGTAAATCCATTATCATTGCTAAACATGCACATCCAACTATCCGGACATCTTTTCTGCAATAAGACCAGGTTCTACATAGCATTTAGTAATAGTTCCGCCAAAAGCACGAGATGATGGAACCAGTGATGAAGATATTGCATACGAATGTGTTGCAAACTAAAATACCGAACCATCCACTTCTAAGGATTTGGACTAGCAGCCAGGATCTGATGAAACGCTATATTTAACTAAGCAAGAAAATTTGAGTGACTTAAGTTTGTGACCTAAATTTAACCAAAGAGCAAGATGAACTCCTTGGTTCCCTGTTACAGCAATGGGAATTACTTGAAAATAGGAACTAAAATAACAATGTATCGACAACGGAGTGAAATGTATTTCAGGTAGGTATTATGGAGGACAATTTGGGGAAGATATCAATGGTGTCATGAAAGAGAACACGATCCTAATTAATGGCACATATTTAATTGATGCATATTAATTAAGTTTGAAAGCAGTTTTGCTGTATGGTGGGAATAAATATCCATTAGTTCCTCTACTTCATGCCACTGGCTTGAAAGAAACGTATAAAAGCATGTCGAAGATTACGTATGAATATGTACTAAGTACAAATATCTATCTTGGGATGTCTGTTGTGATCTTACGGTTGATGGAATACTTAAGAGGTCTACACAGAGGTTTTACTAAATATTGCTGTTTTCTATGTTTGTGGGACAGACAGGCAATAAATAAGCACTAGGTTATATTGTGCAACAATGGGAAAGGATAAGGTGTGAATATTTACCTGGAAGAAGTGATGTAAATATGTTCTAGTGGTTGGACCAGAAACTTTTAAATATAACAGATGCTAAACTGAAAGAAGTAATTTTCATTTGGCCCCAAATAAGGAAACTTCTCAAAGATGATATATTTGAGACGAAGCTACAAGATACTGAACTGACAGCTTGGCTTTTGTTTAAAGCAGTCGCGCACAGATGCATTCCAAACAGTAAAGAAGACAATTTATTATGAATCTCTGGTGTCAAATTTACTACAATGCTGTAAAGATAGGGGATGCCAAAATATGTCTTTGAAAATGTATTTTCTACATTTACATTTGGGTTTGTTTCCTAATAGTTTGGGAGCTGTGAGTGAGTGAGCGAGGATAACACTTTTATTAGGATATATCCACGATATAAAACCATCACAAAAGTCGCTGGGATACCTTAATGATGAGAGATTACTGTTGGTTCTTTAAGAGGGAATTGCAAAACAGAACAACTTATTAAAAAAAACTGGATTTTTTTTAAAGTAAGGCTAGGGCCCAAATAGAATTTACATATTAGCCTACTTTTAATGATAATATGAATTGATAAATGTTGTATTTTAACATGAAACGAGTTAATGAAGAAGATTGCATATTATTATAGGTATATGGCGCTAAAAATCGGTGATCATTTAAAAAAAATTGAGTAGCCTTTATTTTTTTTTATGTAGACAAGATACACAAAAATTAATGGCATTTTTGGAATCAGCTGATCAATTTCCTTTAGAATCAGCCGCCTATATCCCAAAGGTTTTTTCATTATGTAATTGATTGGCTATCTTTAGAATGAAGGCGGAGCTTGTCCCATGTTGAAGATAAGACATGCTTCCAGGATAGACAGAGCTGGCGAGTCTCCTAAAAAACCATCTAAGAGGAGACTTGATAGAAAAATTGCCACCGTACATTATGGCTTGGCAGGGCGGAGTTGAACTTGGGTCGTTATAACTTTTGTGAGGTCCCTCGACAAAGTGTATGCTTCCATGTCACAAGAAAAGGTATTCTGTGAAACCACTTATGTAATGGATTAGTACATATGTGTTTTCAATAAATAGAAGTTATCTTTTGAACATCCTATACTTATGTAAAGCCAGCCCTCTCCCTAACCCCCCACCACACCCAGATGCCTTGTAGTGTAGTAGTTAGGGGAGATCCATACAAAGGGTGGTTACAATCAAGGTTGTGAAGTCAGTCTAAAGGTGTGTTCATGCCGAGGAGCGTGCACATCGCTCATCACTTCTATTTCCACATATCGCACAAGTAGAAACAAACCCATGTAAAGAAAAGAGAGCGTGCGTGCCGAACACCCCACTCTCCGCACTTCACTCCGACCAAACACAAGAAACAAACTGGTTTGCTTTTGTGAAGGATTGTGTGATGTGCACAGTGTTCTGATTGGTTGGTTCAAGGTCAAAGCAAGCCCTCAGTGTTGTTAATTGCACTTTTATTTTATCTATTATCAATTCGGCTTTAAGTTAGACGTTTGTTTTCTACAGATTGAGTATGTTTTAGGAAAGAGATGAGCGGCATAAAGGATAAACTAATAAATACTAGTATTTCTAAGTACTCCGAAATCTGGGACAAGAGGCATATAGACATTTAGCTGCTGCTGACATGTCATCACTTTCATCACTACTACTGTCAAAGATGATTTTTTTCAGTTTTAATAAATATGTTAAAATTAAAATCATCAAATTAAAAAAATTTAAATAAAAAAATAAAAAGAAGTTTAAAAAACAATGCAGTACAAATGCTCCGTGCAGACTGGTCTTCTGTAGCTGGGTATGAAGTGCGATGAGTAATCTGCTCGGTATGCACAGACTGTTCCATGAGCGACGTGCGAAGATAGGAGTGATGTGCTATGTGCACGTTCCTTGGCATGCATGTACCCTTAAGCAGTTTTGGGTAGAGTAAGAGTCGATAAAAATGTGCAGACTAGGCCTATGACTTTAAGATCAAAACATAGGCTTTACTGGTATATTATAACAATATAGCCTATGGTAAATATATAATTTTAACTTAATACTTTTTATGTTTCTAGAACCAATATTTGTAATTTGGATTGACAAATGTATTTAAATGTAAATTCGCAATGCCAAAAAAGCTTCCCAAGATGTAGTTTGTATTGGAGCAATTTACTGCAGTAAATTTGTTATTACTAATTAATATACAAAGGCCATTTATGAAGGAGTTGGACAGAAAAATGAAGGAGTTTAAGTCGAAGGTGTGGCGTTTCGGCTCCATAGCCCTGGTTAAAATGAACTTAAATGAATAAGCAGGCTGGGCTATTTGAACTATTTTCTTTTCCTTGTGTTCAGAGGTCATCTCAGGCCTATATACCCCTCCTAGATCTATCTAGTCATTGTAGCACGCAGCCTCCACTTTTCAAATTAACACTGTATCATACAAATATTGAAAAAAAAAATCTTACAATGTTTGTAATACAAAGTAGGCTTACGTTATCGATAAAATAAATGGGAATCGTACGCTTTTTAAGAAGGATTACAAACCCTTTAGCTAAGTCATACCGTAAAAAATATTTATTAGGCCTTTTAGTAATACGGCAGATACAACAAGAATACAGAGAAACAAATAATAGCCTACCAATTAAGATTGTTTTTAAATTGTTAATAGTTATGTTATAAAAAATGTACTTACCACAGTGATGGGATAGCGTTCAACCATGTGAGCGTCAATCTGAGAACTTGTAGGTTAGAAAACTAGTTTATATAAAACCTTGTACAATGTATAATATGTTTTTAGTTAAAATTATCCTATCACTAAGACCACCTAACCTTCTATGAGTCAATAAACAACAACTATGTGTTAATAAACGACAAGTTTGATATGTTGGGATTTTTTTTTTTAATATTATTAATGAGAAGATTCAAAATAGCATGTTTGTGAATACAATATTTTATTGCGAGATATTTAAGGTTAAAACATGATGAGTGATGTAAGGTTGGTTGTTAGTTTGAGACAGTTTATAATAGTAAATATATTACACGTAATAAAATAATGTAATAAAACAATTTTGGAGACTTTTGGGACTGTTCCATTTCTTTAATTTGTATGCCCCCTACTTTTATGTGGTATGGATAGAGGTTCGATTTTAACTTTCTAATACTAGAGAACTTTTAGACAATCTTAATACTAATATGATTCAATTCTATTCTTGTGTGTATTGTTAACTAAAATATTGTGATGTGTCAAAGAATCAGTCTCTCTCTAAATATAAAATATACCTTTCAATATTTTATAATCTTAGTTCTATAATCAGTTTAAGACCTACGTATGCCTACTATTTGGCAGGTTTAATTGGTTGAAACTACTAAACTTGACGTTGATATATCTAAAGGTTGTATGTCTGTTTCTGTAGACATTGATAATTTAAATTAAAACAATCTCAGTAGTACTTACAAGTTGTTATTTAAGATGAAGGAATCCATTTTTATAAAGTTATCGCCTCGTTGCGAGTTGAGTAACTTAATGAATAGATCTCTCTCTACATAAAGTTGCTGAGGAAGGTTAGATAAGTGGGTCTTCCGCAATTGTTCTTAACCTACTTTCAACAAGTTAACTGTACATTCACAGCAATGACACGCTTCTAACAAGATCAAAATCGAAATTGAAAAAACAAAGTAATAGGATAAATAAACACACTAATTAGAATCCATTATTGTTAACCACACGGAATGACAATAGAAGTGCGTCTTAGATTAGTTTGAACAACAAATCAACAATCGAGCTAATCCGAGCTGAACTCAATTGTATCTGATTCTGAGCTGCTAACCCTACACTTACCCTACACTTTCCACATCAACAAACTAACCTGTTTTTTTAGCCAACATCGGAAAAACAAATAAAGCTATCAAAAATTTAACTCTGAACTCAATCGTCAACAGCACTAAAACGTGATATTAAAAAAAAATACTTTTCGTCAATTTGAAAGGGGTTAATACTTTAAACGATATTTTGTATAAAAATAATTTGGTAACACAAGCACATATGGTGAATTTTTATAGGCACCACATAATCTTACTATTTCTCAGCATATAATTGTACATAGGCCTTATTCATCATGATTACAATTAAAGGGATTTTAACTAAGGATATGTGTTAAGTTATATTTGAAATATTTTGATTTAGCTTTTAAACCATATTCAAATTAGGTAACAATGTTCAGATATATTTCGTATTGCTTTAAATTTAGTGCAAGAGAGAGAGAGATGCCGAAAAATTTTCTCGCATAATAATTTTGTGCAAACAGCTCGAAAATATTGTTTAGGAATGTCATTGGTCGGCCCATGACAACAGTGACATTATTATATAGTAGAGTGAGCAATAGCCTTCATAGAAAACCACTTCCTTATCTATGTAGAAAACGATAGCCTCTAACTGGACTGACATCCGCGCCTCTGTGGATGATATTTTTAAGTGGTAGTCTGCACCCGTTCGGCTGTTGCCCGACTAAGAATATCCAGATTGACAGAAACGTCAATCTAGGTCATCCTAGAAAGGGCTGATTTATTTAGATGAGTCTCATTGATTAGGGCAATATCTATTGAATAAGTTTTAAAAAGGTCCTCTAGCTCTTTAGCTTGCGTGAGGTGGTAGTCTGCAGCATGAGGTGGGCACTCTTATAGGACTAGCTGATCCCGTAAAATAGTTTGTGGCACTATCACTAGGAGCAACTTGCATTGACGTCACAGAGGACTACAGAGCAATTTGTCGTTTATTTTAAGTTTAGCTATATTTTACATTTTATAACGTGGTTTAGTTATAAAATAATGAATATAATTACATTTGATCAGAGTTTAAGATAATACGGGTCTGGCTACTCTTTAGTTCCAGACATTGAACCAAATGGCGTTAGTGTCGTTGCAGAATAGCATACGCGCAATTTAAATTTTGAAGATAAGTTTGAACCTCCAAGCTTACATTTTACTGTTAGGCAGTAACTATTTTATCCCAAATGTGATAGCTAGTGAATAAAAAGAATAACTCACAACAAATGATAAAATATAAATTATAATTAATCATTTGCTCATCGATATAACATCATTTAAATTTGAAATACTATGTTATAAATCACATGCTAATTATTTGTTTGGTAAAATTTGATCAGATAAACATGGCAATAGATTATTATTTAAAAAATGTATTGATGAATGAGGGTACTAAATAAGGCATCAATCAATCTTACCATCTAGCTAATAACATCGGAGGGGATTTTTGATATGAGTAGCATTTAGGGTAATTTGTTTGAATACGAAAATTAGAGTCTTTCGTTAATAAAGGGATAAGGCCGAATGCAAGAATAATATAAGCAAACGTGAAGATTGAATGAGAAGTGTGATTTTTGAGTGGATTTAAATTAAAAAATATTAATTTACATTCAAAAGTGTAAGTGTTGTTAATTAGCTATATTAGAGGGTATGTTCTTGCAGAAGCCTCGAGGCAAATCAATACCACTCACCTTTTTACTCGTGTCGTTCTTGCATACAGTAAATAAAGTTTCAATATCGTTTTATGATTTAAACATAGTACTGTCTTTACAATGGTCCCAGGTTTGTTTCCAGCTTTCAATTATACATTTTTCAAATACTATATTTGACTTAAGCGCCAAGACAATTATTGATAGTATAATTCCTAAATATTATTTAATTAAATTACTGTAGTAATATTACTTGCAGCAACATATTGACTGTTACTACCAAGTTATAGTGCAGTTATATTAAGAGAGTTTAACACGTAAGGATATTAGCAGTTTCAGTCCTCTATGAATAATTTAATACTTTTGTGGCAAGTGACATTAAAAAAACTAAACAAATAGTGTTACTTTTTTAATTGTGATATTGTCAAATACTTTCGAATGTAAAAAGTATAATTTTAGTTTCTATCGATTCTCCATATATTTATGAGTGTATTTATACAAAAAATTATCAACTTTTTAATACTTTACAACAAAAAATGAGATATGAATGGGTAAGGTTTTTGAGCATCATCCCCTTATTACTTAACCTTTTTAGCCTTTCATGAGCAAATAAATTCAAACTTCAAACAATAGTGTTCAAATAAACAACTTGGTCGGTTAGGCCCTCTGTCTGGATTTTGATTCTAATGAGATGTTTGAATATTACAAAATCAAATTATATTAAATAGGCTTAAATATGATTTTTGTATCATTTGAGTTGACGTTTACTTGCAAGTATAAATGGTAGTAGCAATTTCGTAATAATTTGCTGTTTTGAGAAAAGAGAGTGTTTTATTATTTGTATCAGTACTAGAGTACCATCCTCAATTAAAAAATAAACTTTTTTATTTTGGTATACAAATACTCCCTTAAGTTAAGGCAGTAGAAAAATCACTTATAAATAAACATACAAGTAGCCAACAACATAGGAGTTGTGGTAACTGATATCTAGCAGATTTTTTAAAATTGAAACATTGATCAACCAATGTGGAAATAATTAAGAGAAAAACTAATCTTAAATTATAAAAAGCAATTGCACGCTTCGGTTTTTGCAAAATTCTTTCATCATTATCTGCTACAATACACACTCGTAGAACATCTTTTGGCCAAAAATGTTTTTCACAAAATCTATAGTTATATATTTTTTTCTTAAGTTCTCTTGACCAGAAATCTTTCTTGTAATTTTTTTTTTCACAATCACGTCTTTCAAAATTTGAGGGTGTATAAATATTGACACATCAGTTTTGAAACAATCTGGAAACTTACATTCATTTTTATTTTTGACATGTAAAGCCATTCTGCAGGAATAAAATCCTATAAATCTGAATAACTGTTGTTTTAAAATGTCACAACTATCCGCAACAATCACAACGCTTTCTCACATAGCGGCAAATTGTGCAACTAAAAAGCTTCAAAGTCTGATCAGCTTTTACATAGGATTTTGAGTAGTGTCATAGGGGTGCATTTGATTGAATTTGATATAAGAGTATGTTTAATTAACATTCTGAAAGAGAAAATGCGTTGTGTTCCAAGTGTAACATCCCGCTTCCAATCTTCTAGTTTGCGGCACTAACGCCACCAGTTCTAGCAATGTGGTTCTACTCGCCAACATTAGAGTGGCGTTTCTATACTTGTCCCTTTTCTATGATCTGCGGAAAATTGAGGAATTGGGTGCAAGAAGGGCATCGCAATGGTGATGAAAATAACGTCCAGAACACCCGCCCGGGATTTGAACTTTGACCACCTCAATCTAGTCCATTGCAACACTTAATCCCTGGACCTTGTGACCACTGGACCAGATAAACTGTCGATGCAATCAAGAGAATAAGACTGTAGCATTTTATACTCATCCAACCTATTTGACACCTTTATACTCCTAAAATTACCCACACTGGTGGGCACACGGACTAAGGTGTTGGACTTGTCTAGTCAGGCTTTTCAAGTGACGGTGAGGTCAGGAAGTTTGAATCATGACCGGGTTTTGCAGATATTTTTTTCCTGAATGTTTTCCCGCAGACACTACGCAAATGCGACTGCATTTCCTTTGAATTTGGAGGAGTGGGGGTTCAAATTTTTAAGTTTATTATAGAGACTTTCTACTCTCCTCTCTTCTTACAAAAGTATGCCACTTATCCCTATCTTGATCTAGTTCCATCCAGTCCACCTCATTACACTCTGATCTCTTTGAGGTTCAATATAATATTATTCTGTGTGTGCCTTGGTCTTCCCATTGTGTTTACCAGACAATACCCTGAACATGGTTTTAGAGTTTCCCATTCGCGCTTCATGTCCTTCCCACCGTAATTTACGAGACTTTATTATCCTGACAATGTATTGCGGTGAATGCAGGGTATGTAACTCATTGTTATGTAACCTCCTCCACTTATGTTTAATAATGTTCATGTACTATATCAATATAATAGTCTCAAGGTTTTACTAGAATTAAATGTAATTTTATAGTCGCTTTAGTTTACAAACCCATTGAGCCTAAGCTGGAATGATAAAATTTCCTCCTTGAACTAAAGTACCGTATTTATCTGAATCTAAGACTGAGTTTTTCCCCCAAATTTGTAACTTCAAAATCTAGGGGTTGTCTTAAAATAGCATTAATTCGGCAAACACTCCTTCCCACATGAAACTTTGAACTGCTATTAGCTAAACTATTCAGTCCTGTTAAGTATTAATTAGAATTACACTATTTACTCCAAAATGTATATTTAACTTATTACAATTTCAGCTTTGTACTATATCTCTTTAAGGAAAATCTTTTTCCCTTTTTGAGATTTTTTTATTACCTCATGAAAGATTAAAAAAAACTGATACGTAACCAAATAAAAGCGAGTCTTCAAAAATAAACTTGGAAGGTGAAAGAATTATTTTGAATTCATTTATTTATCAGTTTAAAAGAAGTATTTTGAAGAGAAAAAATGTGGTCTACCTATTCCATTAGTATTACACATTTAAAGTTGCATTATAAAAATTGTACAGTAATGGTTTGAAGTACATTCACCAGTTTAGGTGGTGTACATAGAAATATAATTAAAGTATAAATATTTTGCACAATAAATACACATAACAACATACACATAAACACAATAATCGAACAACAAAATACAGTAAAGGCCTTGTTTCAGGCCTGTTATTTCTTCATTATCTTAAACACACACTCTACAACAAACATTATTAACATTATGGAGTCTAATAAAATTATGTTCAATATCTCACAAAGAGATGTATTATCTGTTTAATTCAGAAAACAAGGAATAGTGACAGCAGTTAGTGCATCAGTGTGCATCCACACAGTAATCACAATACATGCCCAAGTGACTGTAGCTCCTCTAGTGGCCGGTAATTGTATTACTTGTCCAAAAGACTGTAGCTCCTCTAGTGGCCAGTAGCTGTATTACTTGTCCAAATTACTACAACTCCTCTAGTGGCCAGTAATTGTATTACTTGTCCAAATGACTGCAGCTCCTCTAGTGGCTAGTAGCTGTTTTACTTGTCCAAATGACTGCAGCTCCTCTAGTGGCCAGTAGCTGTTTTACTTGTCCAAATGACTGCAGCTCCTCTAGTGGCCAGTAGCTGTATTACTTGTCCAAATGACTGCAGCTCCTCTAGTGGCCAGTAGCTGTATTACTTGTCCAAATGACTGCAGCTCCTCTAGTGGCCAGTAGCTGTATTACTTGTCCAAATGACTGCCATTCCTCTAGTGGCCAGTAAATGTATTACTTGTCCAAATGACTGCCGCTCTTCTAATGGCCAGTAATTGTATTACTTATCCAAATGACTGTGGCTCATCTAGTGGCCAGTAGCTGCACTACTTGTCCAACTTGAGCTTCAGTTTCAACACCAGAAAGGCTACTATTCTGAGTAGAAAGAAAAAGCCAGCCAGAGCAACCACGTCCACCCAATAGCGTCCTTGGTCCATGTCCAGCTCTTCGAGGAAAGTAGCAGGGTTCTTGAAGTGACAATACGCCTCAGAACACTTCAGCTTGGCTCGGCCATACCCGTAAATGGAGAGCATGGCCCCCTCGAAGCCGTAGCGGATATAAGATATGTACGGCACCCACTGCAGATAGCTGGGGATAGCGCTGAATGTCACAAAGAAGCCAGAGAACAGAAGGATTGGCACCGATGCCACTGGACCGAAGAACACGCCGTTCTGCAAAAAATAAACAATGGTGAATTTACCTTGGTGGTCAACATTTTCATGTTTGATAAGTTGAATAAACTGGCAATTTACATCAATTAAAACAGATGTAAAATTTGAGTGAACTGTGCCTTGTATTACTGTATTGGCCCGAGTATAAGATGGCCTCAAATTAAGATGCTAGGCTGCAAATATAAGACGACCCCCTATTTTTTGCTTTTGATTTTTAATAAAAACTATCGTCTTATATTCGGGCCAATACGGTATTTGGTGATTGTGTATGGATGTATCCTTTAATAAATTTTGAAAAATTACACGTGGACAAGGCGGGGGGAGGGAGGGGGTCAAACTCGGGACTCTTGGCTTAGTGCACCAATTCTCTATCACCGAGATATTCAGGATTTGTCCTGTTATCACGGTTATGCTTCATTTTTTCTAATTTACAAATACGATACTGGTTACGGCTACATCCATAACCTAGAGCTCATTATGATCTCCCAAGCTTTGCTAGTCATGTACAGTTAATTGTACAAGCCTTAGCTTTCTCTTAGATATGTATTTATCCTGGTGTCATCTTTCTATATTCACACAATTGGTTTATTTTTATTTATCACCGTCTCTTACTACCAGTTCAGGTTAAACGCATATATTATAATTTCTTTGATGGGGCTAGGGATAAGGAAGGAAGCATTTTAGAAGGAATCTATCCACATTTTCGAAGGAGGAAGAGTGAGAATACATTCAAGAAAAATCATGCTCATTAGACCAGTGGTTCCCAAACTGTGGTAGGTATAGTTATTCCCGGTGATACGCCGCCATGGGTAGCCAAACAAAACAAGCAAATTTAAAATTGTAAAAAGATAGGGACAAAGCAAATCTTATAAATATATTACGACGAAGTCTAACCAAAAAGAAAACCGATTTAAACAGTGGCTGGATGGCTGGCAACATAGATTCAAATTCGGACAGCCGGTGCAGCCGCGGAGTATGTGTTATATCCCTGGGCATCATTAAAAATGTACCAAAATAGTAAATATTCAGCGTTATCTCAGTGTTACTACAAATTACGGAAATTGTTGGCTTGGTACGCCATTAAAAAAGTTTGGAGACTGCTGCCTTTAGAACATTCAACCAGTTAAGCAAAATAATTTTAATTATTGCTGCCTTTGTTTGTGTGTCCATGACACAAATAAAAGTGATATTTTAGTCCTCTGTGTTTTGTGTGTAGCTCAAGTGAATATAAGTGCCTGCCATGTTTTAAGTTTGTAGACATAATTTTAGATTAATCTTCAATTGTTAGACATATATCAAGAGTTTACATGTAAAGTTGGGATTTTTCTATAGTTTTTTTTTTTGCATTGCATTTATTACCCATTTGGGTTATATGCATGTGTACTAATTACACTTATATGTTAGGGATAAAGAAGGTGAATTTAGAGGAATAGTACCTGCATTTGCATGGAGGGAGGATGACAAAAGATTTCACGGAAAACCACCTGACCTGAATTCGAACACCGATTTCTCAATCATCGACAGTCCAGTCTTTGGCAAGAAGAGTGACACCTTAAAACATGTGGCCACCAAAGCAGGTTTTTCTATGGGTGTTTTTTTACATCCATTATTGTTTCCAGCCTGGGGTCAGTATCTTTATCCAAGCCATATATTTTTGTCCACTACCGGCCGGCTAGGCCTATCGTAGCTTTGTATGCCTTATAATCTAACTTAAGACTAGGACAGGTACAACATCCAGTCTCCAGTTGTTAATGTATCAATGTGAAAGGGTAAACCCAAATTTTCATGAATGATGAATTTTCGACTATTCTGAGAATCAAACCCGGGACCCTTAGTTCAATAGGCAGACAAGCTACCGATTGAGCTAAGGTGTTGAACTAAAGTTCATCTTAAGATTGACCAATGTATAGTTTGATCCTGCTACAGGTCGATAGTTTCCAAGAGCACTCTGTAATGTTCTGTTGCGAGTGTCTCACCTCGACATTCATGGCTGCTCCTATGAGCAGTCCCAGACTCTGAGCGACAAGGGAAGTCATCACGCACATGGTTAGCAGCATGAGGAACCTGGTCACCTCTAAAGGCTGGCTTGTCATAAAGTATACGATGGCTACATAGATGATGGAGAACACAATCTAAACAACGATGAAACACATTCAAACATACTATTGGTAATAAGATTAATAAAAGTAGTCAACCAATCGAAAAATGACAATCAGGACACAGGAATCGAATCTGGAACAAACCAGGATGGCTCAGTGGTAGAGTGACAGCGCCAAAGGTCCTGGGTTTGATTCCCGTGTCCAGGTCATCATTTTTAACTTAATTATTTTTGATTCAGGTCTCAAGTCTGATTCTGTGGACAGTCATAAAGTATCAGTTTGTGATGCACACGAATTCAAAATATTAATAACAGTACAGTAAAACCTTGGATTGCGAGTTACTTGGTCTGCGAGTGTTTTGTAAGACAAACAAAAATTTTCAATAAATTTTAACTTGATAAACGAGCGATAACTTGCAATGCGAGTAGTACTATGGTTACGCTTTGTCTGCCGAGCAGTGTCATTGAATAGGTTCTTTGTTAACGTGGCACAAAAAGAAAAATATTCCAGTGAGCCAACATATAGCAGTGATTCCATCGTCTGAGTTTCCATTATTTCTTATGGGGGAAATTCGCTTTGATATACAAGTGCTTTGTATTACGAACATGTTTACGAAACGAATTATGCTCACAATCCAAGGTTTTACTGTAGTTTAGAACAGTGACTACCGCTTTATATTACAAGCGCGAGGACACAAAGAGTGTGTGATTAACTCTCATTGGAGAAGTTTGATTTCGCTTGAAAGGCTAGCTCTCATTAGCGCAGTTAGACTCCAATTGCATAGCTAGCTCACACTAGAGCAGTTCGACTACTCTTGCGTGGCTCTCACTAAAACAGTTTGACTACTCATGCATGGTTAGCTATCACTAAAGGAGTTTGACTCCACTTGCATGGTTATCTCGTAGAGGATATTTAGGTAGGAAACAAGATTCCTACCAAGTTAAAGAAAGAATAATATTGACAGAGTCTGACCTGGAATGGAATGTCTGCTAGAGTCTTGGCGAAGTAAAAACTCTTGAGAGAATACCAGTAGTTGAGATGCTCTCGCACAAAGACAGACATCTCCATAGGAACTGCAAATATATTTGAACAGGCACTGGTTAGTCTCTCGAAGAATTCAACCCCTTTCAAATGTGCCAGAGAATGACAAAAATCATTGTTTAGTTACTACGTGGAGACTTACTTACTCTATGGCGTTAGGAACTAGAAAGATCATTGCCACACTTACAAAAGTACACCACCTATACCTAACTTGAGCTAGTTCTATACAGTCCACAAGTGCTTTGTATTACGAACATGTTTACGAAACGAATTATGCTCACAATCCAAGGTTTTACTGTAGTTTAGAACAGTGACTACCGCTTTATATTACAAGCGCGAGGACACAAAGAGTGTGTGATTAACTCTCATTGGAGAAGTTTGATTTCGCTTGAAAGGCTAGCTCTCATTAGCGCAGTTAGACTCCAATTGCATAGCTAGCTCACACTAGAGCAGTTCGACTACTCTTGCGTGGCTCTCACTAAAACAGTTTGACTACTCATGCATGGTTAGCTATCACTAAAGGAGTTTGACTCCACTTGCATGGTTATCTCGTAGAGGATATTTAGGTAGGAAACAAGATTCCTACCAAGTTAAAGAAAGAATAATATTGACAGAGTCTGACCTGGAATGGAATGTCTGCTAGAGTCTTGGCGAAGTAAAAACTCTTGAGAGAATACCAGTAGTTGAGATGCTCTCGCACAAAGACAGACATCTCCATAGGAACTGCAAATATATTTGAACAGGCACTGGTTAGTCTCTCGAAGAATTCAACCCCTTTCAAATGTGCCAGAGAATGACAAAAATCATTGTTTAGTTACTACGTGGAGACTTACTTACTCTATGGCGTTAGGAACTAGAAAGATCATTGCCACACTTACAAAAGTACACCACCTATACCTAACTTGAGCTAGTTCTATACAGTCCACCTCATTATTCCCTAATGACTTGAACGAGGCGCTGGATTCTTCCATTCACACTGCCTGTCTTGGCCACCATAGCCCATGAGATTAAATTACCCTAACATTGTATGGTGATTAGTTCAGGGGTATGTAACTCATCATTATGCAAACCTCATCCACTTTCCATTATCTTTACCCCATTTTGATACAATTATTTTCTTAAGTACTTATTTTCGAACACTCTAAATGTCTTCTCGTCATTTAAGATAAGATACCATGTTTCACAACCCTAAATAACAACCTGTGAAACTATTGTTTTGTATGTATATATATATTATATAAATATACCTTCACGCCGTTCCCTGACATAGTAGGCAAGAAACTGTGTATATAGTTCAAAAACAACTCTGTACTTAATCCATCCTCACTAACTTTCTCCACACTTCCCTATCGTTGCATACTCTCATCCTTCGACAACATTTATATTTATTTTTATTTATTTAGCACCGCGTCTTACTACCTGTTCGGGTAACAACATTTATACACCGAGTCACACATGCTCTTTTATTCTTAAAACCCTTAATGTTTCTCTGTTTCACACATTTGTTTGCAACATTTAGCCACGTCTTACATGGCCTATCCCTGTCTTTTGATCCACTCTCTCTACCTTCATATATTTTTTCGTCACTCAATCCACACTCATCCTCTCAGCATGCCCAAACCAACGTAAGCTACCTCTTTCACATTGACTTATCGGATTTCCTTGACAAAGACGAGATGTTGCAAGCATTTCTCGACTGTATTCAGTTGCTTTACATTTCTCTAATCAGATAACCCACATTGCCGTTGTAGGTTACTAAATTATCCAATGTACGGCAGCATCAATTGTGTCAAAACACTCACAAGTAAGGATGGTCGGCATCATGGCGGTGAACATAAGGAACAGCACGGTGAAGAAGATACAGCCAGAGTTGCTCATCACCTTACTAGCTTCGTTGCCAATGCCGAAATAGATCATGCCGATGAGACAACCAACCACCACATGGGAGAACATTCTCATTTGGGTCAGTGTCTGCCAACATGACAAAATAAACCATGGTAACCCTCTACTCACAGAATAAAACATTAAATGTGTTATAAACAACAAATGTTTTGAAAAACTAATCTGGGTTTTTTTTCCCCTCAAGAAATCACCAGGTTACTATAAGATTCGAAACAGTAACACCTCAACCATCCAGTAAGTATACTATCCTTCCACCACACAATAACACTTGTCGACATACCTCCACTGTAACACTTGATGTGGGTGAGAGTGGAAGAGTGGGAGAATAGAAGCATTTTAGATGTGAATCTACGGCACAAAGCGAAATGGATGGAACACATCCTTAAGAGAGGCTGTCTTCTGCACGACATCATAGAAGGCAAGGTTGAGGGAAAGAAGAGCTTAGGAAGGAGGAGGATTCAAATATTGGATGACTTGAAGGAAAGAAGAAAATTTTCCGGGAGTTGAAAGAGGAGGCAGAGAACAAGATGCATTGGCAGTCTTAGTTCACTGACAAAAGAAATGGACCTGTCGTAAAATAGACCACCTAATATTATTATTATTATTATTATTATTATTATTATTATTAATAATAATAATAAATATAGTAAATATAGTAAATATAATAATAATAATAATAATAATAATAATAATAATGGTAATAATAATGATAATTAATAATATTAGTAATGATACAAATTATTATAATGCACTTTATTTCATATATATTATTCATACAAATTATTATAATAATAAGTAGCACTTTTTTATATACTGGATATATTATTATTATTATTATTATTATTATTATTATTATTATTATTATTATTATTATTATTATTATTAATAATAATAATAATAGTAATAATAATAATAATAAATATAATAAATAGAGTAAATATAATAATAATAATAATAATAGTAATAATAATGATAATTAATAATATTAGTAATGATACAAAATTATTATAATGCACTTTATTTCATATGTATTATTCATACAAATTATTATAATAATAAGTAGCACTTGTTTATATACTGGATCTGCAACATTTGTCAAAATAATTTTTCTACTAACACTTGTTGACCCACCTGATCTCTGAATGTTGAAAGGAACGTCCTCTTGAGGAGGATGAAGAACTGTCTGTAGCCGGACGTGGGGAAGCCTGTACGATGTTTGCCATTGTTAAGACTTTCGTCTGAATCGAGTAGCGCAGATGTGACGCTGAGTCCAGGCAGTGAGTTAGGTCCATGCTTGCCAACACCATTACCCACTATGTCTGCCGAACAAGGTCATAACTGTTAGGTATGACCCACGTTGAGACCCATTTCCACACCACTTTGGGCGCTATTTATTGAATATGTGTGTAGGGCATTATATCGAGCACAGAGACAAATTGGGTGACATTTTAAAGTAAATAGTCTCACGAGGGTGCCATTTCTCACACAGGGTACTATCAATCACAATATATATTGTTAATGTAGTGGATACTTTAAATGATTGATTGGCGCGGCCCACAGTAACAAAATTCCCCCATAGGTGTATGACATCTAGAGATGGAAATTTTCAGATATATTTTAAATCAGAAAATTGTCTGCAGTGGATGTTTGCGGCCTTATAAGTAAGTGAAAAGTATAGGTTCAAAGGGAATGTACCTACATTTGCATGAAGGAAAAGTGGAAAAATCATTCAAAGAAAAACCAATATCAGTACACCCGACCTGGATTCGAACCCCCAATCTCCCCAACATAAGCGTCCCAGTCTATTATGAGAGAGTTGACGCCTCATTAGCGCATGCAATCAATAGAGAAGGTGAATATCAATAAGTCAGGACGGAACAATAGTAAATGGACACTGACTGTTGGTCTGGTAGTTTTTGGCGATCTCGTCAGACATGCATTGTGGACTGGAATCGAGTAACACCTGTTGCGGTTGCGTCAAGTTGTTACATTTGCCGTTATTCACGGCGGTGACCAATTTAGAGACGCACTCTCCGTGCTCTCCACACACAACCTCCATCACTGGAAAGATGAGTCCACAAGAGATAACAGTAGAGATACTTTGTACAGTACAATTAGCGCAGGTGCAATGTACAGACCTAACCAAAGAATACTTGACCCAGATAACTATTGTAAAGTGATAAGACTACTTACTTGATTATGGCTGTGGCAACAAAATATGACATAACCGTTGATAACAATTGTTTTGTGTATTCTAATGTAAGTAGTGCCTCCATTTATTACACAATTAGTCATGGAAACAACATTAGAAGTGTACCCTGATTTTGGTAGTAAGACTGTCCTAGAAGACCTTAATTCATACCAGAATCCTTCCATATATTAGTATTTTGGTAAGGGGGGAAAGGCCTTGACTTCCTTTCAAAATTAGGTTTATTACAGGAGAGGAGAACTAGTTGTTACAGGGCCTGTGGAGAGGAGAACTAGCTGTTGCAGGGCCTGTGGAGAGGAGAACTAGTTGATTACAGGGTCTGTGGAGAGGAGAACTAGTTGTTACAGGGCCTGTGGAGAGGAGAACTAGTTGTTACAGGGCATGTGGAGAGAATAGTGGAACTAGTTATGTATTTAAGAGTGGGTTTAGTTACCATAATCTGCGGGGTTGTGGTAGCCGGGACACTCAAACCCCATAGAAGCCAGGAAGGGCACGAGTCCTGGTATGGAACCCCGGTAGACGCATTGACCCTCAGCGAGCATGAATAAATGATCAAACATCTCGAAGAGCCGGGCGCTGGGCTGGTGAATGGTGCAGATGATGGTGCGCCCCCCGCGGGCCAGGGATTTGAGGAGAGAGAGGCACTGGAAACATGATGAGCTGTCCAAGCCGCTGGAATACAAAGCGTGTTGGCTCTGTTAATTCCAGGATAGATACCGCCCCTTAATTGGGCTGCAAACATTCCTCAACTGACACATCAACGAGTTACTAGATTTCTCGGCAATATCGTTCCATTAGTGTGGTGGTTGTGGTGTGCGACGGTCACTTTTTAAATGCGGAGCGAAAGTCAAAGATAAGGTTTTTGTTGTCGTATAACCCGATTGATTTTTAAACCATCCATTAAGTGCATCTTTCCAACTAAAAAGGTTTGGATGAGAAACAGAGCATACTATATTATTTTATGCCGACATATCCGAATGTATCTCTGCTTACGTTAAAGATGTAATTTAATCTGTAGTTTGTGTTAAAATACTATTTAGTAGCTATTCTAAAAATAATAATATGTTGAAATGTGTCATATTTAGTTAGATATTTGAAATATGTTCATAATATATTGAAGGTTTCTTCTTCCTTTGAAATGTTTTGAAGATGTGAAAGTTATTGTGGGCGTCAAAGTCGCAGAGAAAGCGATATGACCTTAAGACTTACTGCTTTCGAAACTCCGCACACCCCTATTGGTTACTGACACCAATGACCTGTTCTAACTCCTTGTAACGCTGTCAAACAACCATCACATCCCCTTCAATGCATCTCTTAAAAAAAAAAACTAGACTCTTGCTTTTATTTTTTGTCACAGCTTCTTACTACTTGTTTGGATTATACGCAAAGGTAATAATTATACTAATGTGTTAAGGATTATAAAGGTAGGAATTTAAAGGAAGTGTACCCGCATTTGTGCGGAGGATGAGTGGGAAAACCGTTTAGGAAAACGCCACCTAAGTACAGCTGACCGGGATTAAAACCCTGATCTACTTGTTATCAGCGGTCCAGTCTATTGCTAAAGTGACACCTTATAACATTCACCCACCGAAGCGGGTCGCTTCTTTTTACTACACTAGAGATGTAATACCAAGATTTGTGTGCATGCTGACCTAGTGGGCTCATCAAAGAACATGACGGGCGGGTTGTTGACCAGCTCTAGAGCTATAGACAGCCTCTTCCTTTGACCACCGGAGAGACTGCTGGTGCGAGTGTCGCAACATTCCACCAGACTCAACGTCTCCATGATCTCCTCGACCTGACAACAAACAAAAGGCAGGGGTTGGCTCAGTGTTAGGCTATGACCTGGGAGGTCAAGATTAGTTCAGAGCCTCGTTCGCGTAGAGCAATGAGGCTCGTTTTCAAAATTATGACTTGTCAATTACTTTAAGCTAAGAGCTGGGCCTATACAGACGTATCTCACTTTAGAGTGCTTCACAAATATGGCATTTTTAATAGGCCTATGTGTTTAATTTGCTCTTAAGGGGACTGTTAGCCATTTGAAGGTTAACAATAGTATACAGTACTGTAGCATTAAAAAAAACTATTTCACTTTTAAATAATTTTAATAAATGATGGTGTTAATATGATTTTAGGACTTTATACGCGCAGGCAAGTGAAATCTAGGCTGTGATTTACTTTAATTCAGTAGTCTGGAACCTAACTGGTTGTATTTGTGAGGTATGCCTATACAAGCAGCGCTAGCATAGTGGATTCCCTTGATTGACCTTACAGCTTGATGCTGAACTACATGGTGTGAGGAGTGCTCTGTTATGACTAGTTCCAAATCTCGAGTAATATCAGGCGGTTAACAGTCCATGTGAAGTGTATAACCCGAATGGATACTAAGACGCAGTGCTAAAAAAACCAGTCCATGTGTACACACCACGATACGTTTAGCTCCCTGATTGACCTCTTTGCCCAACTTGAGGTTTGCCGAGATCGTCATAGCCTCCAACACGGTGAGATGAGGTAGCAGTTGGTCATCTTGCATGATGTAGCAAGACATCTTCCTGAACCTGCGTAGCTTGCGCTCCTTGTTGTTAATTAGGACCGACCCAGTGAGGTTTGAGGTTCTGTAATACAACATTGTGTGGATGTTTATGAGGATGTATTGTTTAACAGGAATATAAGACCAATAGACTCACCTGTATCCAGCTAGGAGGTATTGTTTGACAGGAACGTAGGATCAAAAGACTCACCTGTATCCAGCCAGGATGTTCATGAGGGTACTCTTGCCAGCTCCCGAGGGTCCCATGATCGCTGTAAGTTCTCCGGACCGAAATCTTCCACTCACGCCCTTTAGAATCGTCTTGTAACCTATATAGAAACCACAACACAACAAAGAGGCCTTTACTGCCAAGGTACCATCGATTGATTGATATTTTTAAGATTCCCAGTTTAAGTCCAGGGAATGTTAAATAAGTCAAGTGAGAGTGTTTACTATAAGGTGGGACTACACTGAGTTAGTAGTTTGGTGATCTATGTGCATGGCATGATCTTATTCCTGGAGTCCTCGTTTGAACAAAGAGATCATACTCCTGGAGTTCTGTTATAGTTTGAACAAAGAAATCATACTCCTGGAGTCCTATTATAGTTTGTACAAAGAGATCATACTCCTGGAGTCCTGTTATAGTTTGAACATAGAGATCATACTCCTGGAGTCCTGTTATAGTTTGAACATAGAGATCATACTCCTGGAGTCCTGTTATAGTTTGAACATAGAGATCATACTCCTGGAGTCCTGTTATAGTTTGAACATAGAGATCATACTCCTGGAGTTCTGTTATAGTTTGAACAAAGAAATCATACTCCTGGAGTCCTGTTATAGTTTGAACATAGAGATCATACTCCTGGAGTTCTGTTATAGTTTGAACATAGAGATCATACTCCTGAAGTCCTGCCATAGTTTGAACAAAGAGAAGTTCTGGGTTCGCTCTCTGAGCACGTACTGTTTGATTTAAGAGTATTAAGTGTCTGTGAATATTACCAGGAGGTTCCTATTTGAGCATTATATCAACGTCGTAGAACTGTACACCAAGGAAAGGTGACTTGGAACAACAAACCATAGCAGTGCACTCAATGATGACAGAGCCCGGTTCCTTGGTCCTTTGTCCAAAGAAAACCATCTTGGGCAGTGATTGGCTAACCTGCCAAGAACCAAAAACGTCGTCAAATTGAATTTGTCGAGATAAAGGCTGGTGACAGTACTCACCTCGCCTTCTGCCCTCCGACACGGAGTAGGTCATGTTGTCAAACTGGATGTCCACAGGAGGTCTCTTGGGAAGATGGCTCAGCTCGATGGGTCTTTTCGTGGGTCCTTGAGCCCCCGAGCTGAGCCCCATAGATGGCAGGGTACAGGACTTGTTGGGGACCTTCTTGGCTAGGGCCCCCAAGCCTCCTGGTACCACCAGGTTGGGACTGCTGTCGAAACAACATACAGTTGTTGGAAAATGATGGTTCACACGAACAAAAATATATCGAACAATAATTAACAAAGGAATAAATAGATCATGTCAGATTTATTAAAATTAATATGAATTTTTTTAAATGTTGACTACATTTGAACCTTTTTCTTTTCTCCTAAAACATGCTACGGGTATTAATTATAAAACAATTTATTAGAAAAGTTAGTGTAGTGTCTATAAATGAGGTGGACAACGTTATAGAGTAGTGTCTATAGATGAGGTGTACTTCTATTGTGGCCAAAGTTATAGATTAGTGTTTATAGAAAGAGTAAGTAATTCTCTTGTGGGCAAAGTTAGTGTAATGTTTATAGATGAGATGTACTTTATTATAGATGAGGTGTACTTTTGCTGCGGGCAAAGTTATAGAGTAGTGTCTATAGATGAGGTCAGTGGCGTATTCAGGGTGCTACTTCCTCCTAACAAGCCTGCTCTCCTGATATTACTGTGTACATCTTCAGTGCCATATTGTCCTATGTGCACAACTCTATGCCACCTCTTCCCAGCAAGGCTGCTCTCCTTACATAACTATGTTTGATAATGTCAGCCTCCACCACCTCTTCCCAGCAAGGATGATAATGTCAGCCTCTGACACCTCTTCCCAGCAAGGCTGCTCTCCTGATATAACTATGTTTGATAATGTCAGCCTCTGCTACCTCTTCCCAGCAAGGCTGCTCTCCTTATATAACTATATTTGATAATGTCAGCCTCCACCACCTCTTCCCAGCAAAGCTGCTTTCCTGATATAACTATGTTTGATAATGTCAGCCTCTGACACCTCTTCCCAGCAAGGCTGCTCTCCTGATATAACTATGTTTGATAATGTCAGCCTCTGCCACCTCTTCCCAGCAAGGCTGCTTTCCTTATATAACTATGTTTGATAATGTCAGCCTCCACCACCTCTTCCCAGCAAAGCTGCTCTCCTGATATAACTATGTTTGATAATGTCAGCCTCTGACACCTCTTCCCAGCAAGGCTGCTCTCCTGATATAGCTATGTTTGATAATGTCAGCCTCTGCCACCTCTTCCCATCAAGGCTGCTTTCCTGATGAGTTCTCTCCGTACATCTTCAATGTAAAATTGTCCTGTGTGCTTGACGGAGCCTGGTGGATTACAGGTACACAACCACAGGGGGAGGTATGTGTTCTGACCAAGGTTAGTATTAAGAATGTGTGGGTCAACAGAGGGCTTAAACACAACACTGATGACAATACCCCTATATTTTACCACTTTATGGCAATCAAGCACTGGCCTTGTTTCCCTAGTTACTGGAACAAGGCCCAGTGTGGGTAGTGACACAGATAGGCTCAGTTTAAGCTGACCTGATATGATACTTGATGCTGACCTAAAATTATTATTAACCCGATCCCACACTATTTGCGAATGTGGACAAATGTTCGGGTTTTGGATGACTGTCTGAGAAGTACCTATGTGTGGTCCGTGAATGGCAAATTTTCAGCCAAATATTCAGGATTCATGGGGTTTCGCCCAGGGAGCGGTTTTTGAGCATGACTTTGCCACTAATCGAGGCAGACTTTCGCAATAAACGTGTGTGGTCCACAGAAGGCGAATATTTATATAGGTTTCACGGCACAAATATAGCAGAACATTTTGGCGAGTATATGGCCTAAACATTCATCCACATTCGTGAATACTGTGGGACTTGCTTTACCATCCAATACTGTCTTATAGTCGACGTCGGTGGCCTTGAGGTAAGGTGCTCGCCTCAGGACCCAATGTTCGTGGATTCAAACCCAGCCAAGGTCTACAGATTTTTCTTGAGCTTGCGATAAAAATTTGTAGCACAAATTCCTTCAGAGGGGAAGGTATGTGAAAATATCTTTACAACAAAATTAGTAGGTGCTTTCTAGCTTACTCAGAGAAATTCACTGTGTAAGGCAATGGATAATCAATCACCACACTTCTTGAACTCCTCTAGTACATTGTATTTCTACCAGATGGTGCAGGAAGCACTAACCAGCCTAAGGACTGAGTCCATGCCCAGCTCCGAATGAATATAAATCACTCAAACCTGAAGGCTGCACCATTTGGTAGAAATACTATGTACTAGGGGAGTTCAAAAAGTGTGGTGGTTCCCCCATTGCCTTCCACAGTGAAATTCTTTGAGCTAGCGTGAAAGGGCTTACCAAATTTGCTGGAAAAGGTCCAGGGTTATTTTACATGCCAAAATCAACGGCTTTACTTCCCCTCCGAAGGAAGTTGTGCTACAGATTTTTATCGCTCAAGAAAAAATCCATCGACCTTGGCTGGGTTTGAACCCACGAACGACTCCAATCTAGTCATCGGTAGTCTAGTCTATTTCGAGAGTGACACCTTAGATCAAGTTTAGATCAAGTGGCCACCAAAGCAGGTAAAATATACTACTGTGTTATAAAATATGAATTTGTTTGATGAAATATATTGTTTTATATAGTATAATATTGTATTATGATGTATACTATTTTGTTACAAAAAATATATCCTACTATTATGTAACCAAATGTAGGCCCTATTGTGTTATAAACTATAATATTATGGTATGAAATATATTATTGTAATATGAAGTTATGATATACGATCAACTATGGTGTACCGAAGTAAAGTGTTTTGGGTTGACTTGGAGTGGTGAGAAGCATAAACCACGCTACGGAAGGCCTATTCAGGTCTAGTCCTACCTGAACATGAGACCATTGTTGAGACCATGGTCGGTGTTGGGCTTGCTGTAGTGCACAGTGTGACAGTGGCAAGCTGTGCACCTCTGGGGCACCACATGGACACTATTCAGTTCATAGTCCATCCCGGAGGTTCATCGGGGTTTGGCCACAAGTCCTGGAACGATCATCCTCAATGGTACACATTGTCTCAACCAGACATATACAGGAACACCTCACTTATATGGTGGTTAAGGTTCCAGAACATTGCCTCAAAGTGACTCAGAGCCATTTCTACGCTCTCTAGTGTATATAAAAGCCTAAAAAATATTTACACATCACTTGCTAACTGTGTAGTAGTGTTAAGCCTTAAAAGAATTATGCAAACAAAAAAAAGCTAGATTAGGTAGGCGTACTGTTTTGCTAACCTTAAAATATTTTCGCCCTTTACTTATGATGACTGACACAAGCACTTATTGAAAAGTGTAATATTAGTGAAGCGCTCTAAGCAAACAGTGCCTTAAGGCGAGGTAAGCCTGTACTTTGGGTGAGGATGTAGCCACTAGCCAGTTTGAAATTTCTGCGTAGTGTGGAGGGAAATATGGGGTTACAGTCACCGAACTTGTTGACCGTGTTTCTGAGACGTGCGAAGCCCCGGATTTGACCAGCAAGACCAATGTAAAAGAAGCCTTGCATGCAATGTTTTTAAAAATTTAATTTCTATACTTTTTTTTTTCAGTTGGTAATTTTAGAGGTACATTTAATGTGTGTTATTGTATAACTTTTTATTTTATCAATTCGTAAGACTGGTTTTATATTGTAGCCTTGTATGCAATTTCTGGATTATTGGGAGCTTATCCACATATTTAATATACAGGTTATTCTGTCAGCGAGTTATTTCCAATCATGTAATGTCGCCAAGGCACATATATTATATACAGGCCTATCCTGTTTAATAATGATGAGAAATTATTTCTCAATAAACAGTCATGTTAACTTGGGACAATATTGTCACTCTAGCCTATAAATGACAAAGTGATGGTCCAATTTTCATAGAAAGAACTCTTTACAGAAATACAAAAATATTTTTGGGGGTCAACATTAGTAGCCTATATTATTGTTATTTTATAGATATTGATAAAATCTATCAAAAGTGATAGCTGAATATCACACGAACTTTACGTATGAACACGCAAAAAAGTAGATTGAATAACTTTTTCTAGCTGTCTGTGTATTTATAAGAAAATTGGGTTAGAAGGCTTATACTCTATGAGAGTACATTTGAAAGAAAACTTATTTTACAAATAATATAATTAAAATGTTCAAAGTTAATACAAAATAATCTTAGCGCAAATTTATTTGACAAACTTTTTGGTGTCATCCTTTCAAGACAATGAACTTGTTTTTTTAAAGATGGTAGGTCCTTACCTAGCTACCTATTCTCTTAGGCAAAGTAGAAAGTTGTACATGAATTTAATAAAAAAAAGGATTTAATTTAACATTTAAGATATTTTTTTCTTAAAGTATTTTAAAGCACATTATCTCTTTGAGACACTTAATTTATATAGGTAAAATTTTATTAAGCTATATGTAACTTGATAAAAAAATAATCAAAATTTGGTTAAATGAAATATAAAATTTAATTTCACTGCTAAATGTAATCGTGGTATAGTGATCAGTGCACCTGGCTACAAGCCTAGGAGTCCTGGGTTCGATTCCCAGCCAGTATTTTGGGTGTTTTTGGCAAAAGGGGAACCACCCCGACAATTAATTACAGTTAATTAGGCTTAAGCTAGATAATAAGTGTTTGTACTGGTTCCACACCCTCATAATCACTATAATCCTCATTGGGACATGTAAAGAGCCTCCAAGGAAAGGATGTACAATTCATTCGGACGTCCTCTGGACAGTGATACAATGGTACTATTCTGGCTAATATTTCCACAACTGGGCTGTGAATGATTTAGCCCAAGCGCACATATATATTTTCTACACAATGTGTGTATATATAAAGTCTGTTCACTGTAGGAATTGTTTTCTGAAAGGCCTTTTTCCTTACCAGAAAGCTATTACAGTAGGATATTGGTAGGAAAAAAGACCTTTCAGAGAGTAATTCCTACCGTGAATGGAGTATATTTTTTTCTACAACAATGTATATATATATATATATATAGTTTCTGCAACAATGTGTATTATATATATATCTAAATGTTACATTACTGTTAAGTATATCCTACATTAATTAACTACCAGTCTACATGACATGTTACTGCGAGGTCTGTCCTATTCCTTGTAGAGAGATTTTCCAGGTTATTTTGTTGTGTGTCTGGTGAGGCCGATAATGTAACAGCTGACAGCGCTTGGCATGTGAACTAAACAATCTATTTTTGATGCAGGTCGAACTTATTTTGCCAGCAGACTAACTCTTATATTCAGACCCTAGAAATACGTGTTACGTATGATTTAAAAACCATACATTTATATTTTAGAATAGAGAATCCAATCTTATCATAGCATCTCTTTAAATTTAAAAAAAAAGTTGTTTCATGTTGTAAGGCGTTTTTAGAACAATGAACCATCTAAACTCGTTCAAAGTATTGTATTGCTCTTTGATAATCGTATCTGTATTTGTTCGAAATTGCAGAGCGCTTTGGAAACATTGAATCATCTGTATGCCTATTTGTTAGAAGTTGTACAGTACCTTGGAAACAAGGAATCAGCTGAATTTGTATACAACCCCTTGATAACAATGAAACACCTGAATTTTGTCGAGGTTGTACAACGCCTTGGGAACAATGAACCACCTGAATTTGTTCGAAGTTGTGCAGCGCCTGAAGTTGTACAACGGTTTGAGAACAATGAATCACCTCAATTTGTTCGAAGTTGGAACAGTTCCTAATGCCCTGTAAAACAGGGAAAACCTGAATTTGTTCGAAGTTGCACTGCTTCTTGAGAACAATGACCCATCCATAATNCCTGAAGTTGTACAACGGTTTGAGAACAATGAATCACCTCAATTTGTTCGAAGTTGGAACAGTTCCTAATGCCCTGTAAAACAGGGAAAACCTGAATTTGTTCGAAGTTGCACTGCTTCTTGAGAACAATGACCCATCCATAATAATTGTTAGAACAAATAACGAACAACCAGCTTCGATCGTTAGAAGTGCACGGTCCTATTCTCTTACCTGGATAATGGTTAAAAGTTGTCTCAGCTAGCTAACTAACTGCTTCAACTGCAGTTCCCAGAGCTGTATTGGAACATACACTACGCAATGCTAAACGAACCGAGCCACGCACACATGAATCGTCCACTGAACTGACGTCTGACAAGACAACACTCGCAGAGAGACAAAGGACTGCAAAATGTCGTTAAGGTCTATTCTCTTACTACTTCAAGACGAGATGAAAGACCTTATTGATCGACCTAAATGTGTATATCACGTAAGGTTCATTATTCTATAGTAAAATACAGTATTCACGACCATACAGGTCTTTATAGGCCGGGTGCAAGTTCAGTGCTAGTGCACCAGGATGAGTACTTCGGCGTGTGAGAGAGAGGGATGATATTAACGTGAGGTATCGATCTAGAGTCGGCTCTCGGCTCTATGACATCATGGGGAACGGAGAAAATATATTTAAACTTGAATCAGAATGTTGGGGGATGTCTCAAAATGGACTTTATTCTATAACAAGGGGAATAGAGTTTAAAAAAAGCTGGGTGACCTCAATATAATTCTACTAATGTCAGCTGCTAGAGGCATGGATATTCACTGCTGTCAGCTGTTAGGATCATGGATATTAATATGTAATGTCTTCTGCTAGAAGTCGTGATATTCTCTTATTACAGCTGCTAGGAGCATGGATACTCTAAATCTTATTACAGCTGTTGAAAATGGAATTATGGATATTCTCTAATTACAGCTGCTGTGAGCACGGATATTCTCTTATAGAAGGTGCTAGGAACAGGGATATTCTCTTGTTACAGCTGCTAGGAGCACTGCTATTTTCTTGTTGCAGCTGCTCGGAGTACAGATATTCTCTTATTACAGTTACTGAGAGCATGGATATTTTTTTACTGTAACTGCTGAGAGCAAAGATATTCTCTTGTAACAACCGCTAGGATCAAGCACGTTCTCTTATTACAGCAGCCAGCTGATAGCGTGGATATAATAACTTGTTACAGCTGTGAGGTTGACAGTTTGACACTTCACAGAGCTAGCCGAAGATTTTTATTACAAATATTGGTTGAAACTTGAAAGTCACTGTGGAAAGAGTTGTTATCTTCTTAGTAATACTATATTATCAATCATTAAGAGTTATCAAACGAGTCTAATAATACTTCCCTACGGATTACTGTATAGTTGGATTTTTCATAAGATTGAAAGAACAAAATGTATTAATAAAACTATGTTTATTTGTTTTGCTGTTGTGGCGACAAGAGATACAAAAGTGCATTGAATAATCAATTAAAAAGTAGACTATTTTATTCACACTAATTAATCTCTGATTCACACTTTTATCTTATTATATATAATTGGCTACCAAAATAAATAAATATGTTTTTATAACTTCGAGAAAGAACCATGAAAAATATTAATTTTAAAATAATTTTATTTTATAAAAAGATGCGTATAAACAACCAAACACCGTTTGTATGAGGTGAGGTAGACTTCTACAATTTAAGATCAATTGTTTGTAGAGCATTTTTAATTTTAAGTGAATCACAAACGCCTCTTCCATAGAAAAGAAACATCCAAACCTTTATTTTCATAGGTTAATGTTTCAGTAACATAAAAATGGTTAAAAGAAAAACAATTGAAAGCAAATTGTTTGTTATGAAAGTTTTTACTGGCAAACGTGACAACTTACTGCCTGGAAGATAATAGGGTTTGGCGAATGGACACATGAGATTAGATTTGATAACTTTTGCCAGTTCTCACAACCACGCTAGTGGCGAATTGCCATTTTCTTACATTCTCTTATAGTTTTATACAATAAATTGAGGTTTGGGTTTGAATACAATAAATCAACAATTAAATGACTTCGCTTCGGTGGCCGCGTGATCTCTCGCGCTACTCTCGTGTTGGACTAGACTGCTAAAGACAGGGAGATCGAGGTTCGATCCCGGTAGGGTGCACTGAGGGGGTTTTTTCCTAAATGATTTCCCACACTATCCACGCAAATGTGGGTGCATTTCTTAACAATTGAGTCTTCCTAATCCTTAACACATTAGCGAAATTAGTACATTGGCATAACTGGAACAGGTAGTAAGACGCGATGCTAAAAAAAAAATTGAATGTCTCAGGCTAACTACCTGCTTCAATGGCATTATGATCTTCGATTCCCAGTCGGGTGTACAGAGGGTGGTTTTACCTAAATGGTTTTCCACTCTCCCTCCATGCAAATTTGGGCACACTTCCTTTAAATTCAATCTTATTCATCCCTAACTCATTAGTAAAATTAGTACTTATGTTTAGTGGATATTTGAGCGTGTAGCCTGTTTGTAGTAAGACACGGTGTTACAAAAAAAAGTCTCGGTGATTATATATACCTAGCTTAAAACAGTATCATTTATTTTGTTTAGAAGATATCATAGTTTACCATTTTTCTACGTGTCTTCATTTGGTAGACTTGGTCTCATATTTCATAGTAAACGAGTTTCCTTTATTTAGGAACCTGATATTTAGTGCTTCTTAGCTCACAGGGAACAATTTGTGCCTCATCCAATATCTGATATCAAACTGACATAGGCCGGTATATCCTGTTCACATAACGAAAGGAGGACTTGACGGTGACGTGCAAGTTGTGATTCTAATCGTGACTGGATGGATATATGTATTATTTTTATTAGCAGTTTCTTATTTTACTTCCACGCAAATTTGTGTATGTTTCCCACTAAATTCTACCCTTCCTCGTCCATACAACATTAATGTAAACATATATGTGGATACCTTGGATCAGTGGCCGCAGATCCTTATTTGTAGTGGGGAGAGGGGAAACAAAAGTTGTTTTTTTTAGGGACTTTCTCTCCACTCCCGTCTCGATAAACGTTTGAAAATTTGATGTCCCCAAATTTTGAAATATTAGTTTATTTATGATACGGTAAGTGATGAGCTATTTGGTGTAGGTCTAGTCTTCCCCAGAATTTTTTGAAATTTGGAATCTTCTTAGAAGCTATCTAGGGTGGTTCTCCTTTAGC
>CABFWB010000290.1:0-14302 GCA_902151455.1 Timema bartmani
CCACAAAGTGTTGTTTTCTAGATATTTAGGTTGAAAGTTTTCAAATGAACACCTGCAATATTGTTCATTTGAGGCTCCCCAGCCAGAATGTGAAATCCTTGAGAGTTAGAGAAAGTCTCGCAGGTAAAAACTATGTTTATACCTGTGTTCACTTTGCAAGGCCTGTGCCCTGAAAGGTGAAAGTGATCTTTTGTCCAAAATCTTAGTCATGTCACTTTTTTTATATCGTGTACATATTGGAATCTATATTATTTTATGGAAAGATTTTGTTTAAATAGAGTGGGGGGAAAAAATTAAAATAGTTTAGTGAAAACTCTTTTCTTAGCACGGGGTCTCCTTTCTGATATCACGTGTCATATGGGCTTAAAAAAAATTGTGCGTAGGTATGGCAAGAATATTGAGCAAAATATTTCAACTTTATATTTCTCATTTTGAAATCAGTTACTAAGCTGTCTTCATGAACATAATAATAATTGTTTGTGGGCCAGATAAAATCGGTGCTAGCACATGAACTTGTATTGATATAAAGTTAAAACAGACCAGAAGCCTTACAGCTGTACTGATCCAAGGACTGAAGGTTGTTTAGCTCAACATGAGTTTGTATTGGTTCATGGTCCACGTTCCTCATTCTCAAACAGTTCCAATGCTTCATTTTATAGTTTAGTAACAATTGTTTCAGAGCGGTAGCAGCTTATCTCCGGGCCCTTAATCTCAGCCCCAACAATGCAGTGGTACACGGGAACCTCGCCTGCGTCTACTACGAGCAAGGGTGAGTCATTTAAATACAAGTATAAGTTTCATGTTAATTTACTGCGTCTTACCACCTGTTCAGTTTATATGCATGTATTAATGATCATTACTCTAATATAATAGGGTAAGGTAGACCTGACCCGTATTGGAACCGTGATCTCCAACCAGCAGGCGAGTCTAACACGGGTAACGCTTTAGACCATTTGGCCTCTGGAGCGAGTAAATCCCTTTGTTAAAAATGTTGAGGAAAGGTTTCTTTATATCCATGTAAAACATGTAACCACATTTTTTATTTATTCTATCCATCCAATTATTTAAAAAATAAATATCAGAAATAATGAGAACTTTTTTTAGTTTTATTTAAACAAGTTAGTCTTTTATGTTCCTGTTACCAACTAGTCTTAATATCTTCCAACCAAGTGAAGAGCTATTGTTTGGATTTTACTCTTTTGATGTGTTTTGAAATACATAATTTTGAGTTTTCTTACTACTCTTACTAATCAGTTCACACATTTTATTAATTATGAATTTTTCAACTTTTCGTTCTGTGATTTTAGATGGTTAAATGTTCTTAAAAACACAAAATCTACAATAATAATAAAAATAGTCACATTTCTTGTTTTCTTGATTTTTCTACTCTCAATTTTGATTCCTCAGCATTTACAATCTAAATATGATAAAAAGCATACATCGAACCTCACGTTAAGGGTATGTAATTTATATATCAAACTGTAATTTATTAATTCTCTTAATTAAAATATGTAAAAAGTAAAAATAATTTAAAGCAAACCTCCATGTTTGATTAGCACGATCATTAGAACAAGAGGTCATCTTGAGTACATTTTAGTTTGAACGTGAAACAGCAAATAATAGTAATAACAATAATGACAGTGAATGTTGCTGTTGTGTTTGAATACCATACTCGAGGGTACCAAGGAATCCAGTTTGAGATCACTAATTACCTAATTAATTTGCTGACCACTGGTCTAAGGTGTCACAGGTAGATCTGGGTTCGAATCCGGATGGGGTGTATTGAGGTGTTTAGTTTTTTTCCAACCTTCCTCAACCCTAACCAATTAGAGTACATCTGCATATAACCTGAACAGGTATTAATACATGGTGCTAAAAAGAACTATAATAAGATAATGTCAGCTAGTTTGTAGCAGTCCAATCCATTTGTTTGTGTTATTGTCAGGCTCATTGATCTTGCTATTGATACTTACCGACGGGCCATCGAGCTTCAACCCAACTTCCCTGACGCCTACTGTAACCTGGCGAATGCACTCAAGGAGAAGGGACAGGTTGGTATCTTTTCTAGCAGATATAATCAGTCGGTTCAGAAAGTGCACGCTGTGCTTGAATATAGGCTCGCCAAGCCAAAGATCCCCGATTCGACTCACATCCTCGGGTTATCATTTTTAAATTAATTATATTTGATCAGGGTTGTACTCGAGTAAAACATTATTATATCACTATTAATATAAATTGTAATAATATTAATTTTTTTAACTCAACTGTAAGAATACTTTCTGTTCACTTACTAGTAAAATGTATCAAAAATAAGACTATTTACAACTTCTTTATTTTTCTTAAGATTTTCATAAAAAGTAAATGTAATTAAAGTATTGGTTAGTAATGAGCTCTGTTCAAAGCTTGAAATCAGAGCCCTAATTTACCTAGAGGTATTTTAGTTTCTGTTGCCATGCTCCATTTGACTGTCGGTGTCGCAGGTGGTCGAAGCGGAGGAGTGCTACAATACAGCCCTGCGCCTTTGTCCCAGCCACGCTGACTCTCTCAACAACCTGGCCAACATCAAGCGAGAGCAAGGATACATCGAGGAGGCCACACGGCTCTACCTCAAGGCGCTGGAGGTGTTTCCTGAGTTTGCTGCGGCCCACTCCAACTTGGCCTCTGTTCTGCAACAACAGGGCAAGCTCAATGAGGCACTCATGCACTACAAGGAGGCCATCAGGTGAGATATCACGAGGCAAGCTCAATGAGGCCATCAGAGTTCTTTGTTTAAAAATCAAGGACAACCTATGTAAATAGACACGAGGGCATTTATCCTTTCTAAATGGAAAAATGTCATCAAATCTATACACTTGTTCTTTGTTAGTGGAATGAAATTTAATATAGCTCCACTTTTTTCACCTCCTTTTAGTACTCTTTATGTCTAAATGCATACATAAATTATGCTAGAAATTTTTAGAGGAAATGTACCTGCATTTGTTTGGCTGAAGAGTGGGAAACCATTTAGGAAAAACCATCTTCTGTAGACTCAACCAGGACTAGAACCCTGATGTCATGGTCACTCATGTCTTAGCGCAAGAATGATGGGGTTAGACCACTTGACCACTGAACTAGGTCCCCACTTGTTAAGTGCCTGTTTATCATAAGCGTTGATATTTGAAATGTTACTGACATATAAAGACTCTGCCTCTCGCTAACACGCTATTCACGTTTCCAGGATCCAACCAACCTTTGCTGATGCATACAGTAACATGGGTAATACCTTGAAGGAAATGCAGGACGTACAAGGAGCCTTGCAGTGCTACACCAGAGCTATCCAGATCAACCCGGCCTTCGCCGACGCACACAGCAACCTCGCTTCCATTCACAAGGTGACAAAACATTGGCAATCTGGATTCCATTTGGGGACTCTTTTAAACTGTTTGTTGTGGACTAACAGGCTTCAAAGTTGTCGTGATGTATTAAAAAAAACTTAGCCGGGTTCAAATGTCACGATTTTGGTGGTTGATGTCAAAAGCAATCTTGTTTATTTGGCTAGTAAACCAAATTATTAAGCGTGGCTGTAATAATAGTGATTTTACATTACATATTTGTTAGCTTTCTGTCAAAGTTGCTTAAAAAAAAGGTCACTAATATATCACATACACGTACAACGTACAAAAGTTTAGATTTGAGATAGCGCAAGCAGACAGCATAATCACGATCTAGCTGTTTGGCAGACTATTGTACAGAATTAATGAAAAGCTGAATTAGAATGGTACAATTATCAGCGATATTATTTTCTCAACATTGCAAGTTAAATATAAGATGTTTGTTATGTAATAGTGTAATGTACCCCCCTAGCCCCACATGTAACACCTTGTAGACATTACTCATCACTGTAGGCTTACTACCTCAAAGTTAGTACTTAGTTTGTTCATTGTCTTTGCTAAATATAGTTTTCTTAAATGTTGACATCCTTAGCCTTAAAAAAGATTTTATTAAGATGTTTCTACCTTAAGCCCCAGAGATTTGAACTCCGCAATTTCTAGTGGAATATAAGAATACATTCCGGCTATAATTAACATACTAGATGCTAAAAACACATTTCCATGGCCAGCATTTTTAGTTTATTAATTTGATACTGGAGTGTATCTACACGGGCGTGAATCATTTATACCTCACCGAATAGCCATTGGCTGCGAGTCCAAACACCGTACATAACACAAACTATCTTCCAGGACTCCGGAAACATCCCAGAGGCCATCCAGTCCTACCGCACAGCCCTCAAGTTGAAGCCAGACTTCCCGGATGCATATTGCAATCTGGCCCACTGCCTGCAGATAGTTTGTGACTGGACGGATTATGAAGCTCGCATGAAGAAGTTGGTGAGCATTGTGGCCGAGCAGCTGGACAAGAACAGGCTGCCGTCGGTACACCCTCACCACTCCATGCTCTACCCGCTCTCTCACGAGTTCCGCAAGGCCATCGCTGCCAGGCACGCCAACCTATGCTTGGAGAAGGTACAACAGCTCTTCCTCGTATACAACTATATTTCTTCAAAGATATGTCAACAAAAATCACAGCTAAATTTATATCAATATATATTATAGTTGTTTAGCCTACATAAACTACTAACTACTATTTTAACTTTGATTCATCTCTATGCATATTTGACCCAAAAGAAGTGAGTGTTCTCCCCTCCTGTTGTTGAGCCATATTACTCTGACATTGTTCCAGATACACGTCCTCCATAAGCCTCCCTACAAACATCCCAAGGAAATGAACGGTCGTCTTCGTATCGGCTATGTGTCTTCAGACTTTGGGAACCACCCCACGTCCCATCTGATGCAATCGATCCCAGGACTCCACGACAGGGCCAAAGTGGAGGTCTACTGTTACGCTCTGAGCCCAGATGATGGAACTACTTTCAGAGCAAAGATTGCTAGGGAGTCGGAGCACTTTATTGACCTCTCACAGGTACAACTAGAACAGACTAAGCGTCAAGTTAATCAGTGGCTGCATGATCTAAGTAAACTAGACTTCCAGTGACAGGAAGATCAGAGTTTGAATCTTGGTCGAGTCTACTCAGGGGGATTTTTCCAAAATGGTTTTCTACTTTCTCTCCATGCAAATGTGGCTACACATCTTCTAGATTCAACCTTCCTAATCCCTAACTCACTAGTGTAGTTAGTACATTAAGTGTATTACCCAAACAGGTAGTAAGACGCGGTGCTAAAAAACTAACAATATTTTTCCAAGCATTAATTATTAACAAAAATATTCAAACTTCAATTCTGCTTTGAGAATATTTCATAGATTCGAATTCACTTAGAATTCAAAATGGACTTTGCACACCACTAATAAATATTAATAAATATCAAATTAGATTGTGTTCAGCCCGACTTTCAATTGATATTTTTTTCTCTACTTTGACCCGAAAATGCCTGATGTGATTAAGCCATCCTACAACTGCTAAAGATGTATCCAAAAATTTAATTGAAATTAATTCTTACAGTAAATTACACATTATTTTATATAAATTAACAATTGCTTAGTGTGGCCTCTATGGTCTAGTTGTCGAGTTCCTGGACTCTGCCTCACGAGGACAAATTAGAAGCTACTCAAATAAATAAGTCCAGTCTAGATCGGCCGGAGGGCTTGTTGTGCTGACCACATGACACCTTCTCTCAGCAAATGTTGGCACTATCATCGCTAACCGTGGCGACCGCTCGGTCGGTATAACTAGCTTGCAACCCATGGATTTATTTTATATTTTTTATGTGACTTGGAAATATAGGAAAACCGTGTGAAAACACTTCTTCTATCACATGGATTACATTATTTGACAGTGTTTTTCCTATTCCTTTTTAACAAACCTCGCAGAATATAACTTCAAACACTAACAAAGTTGAGTTGAACTCTTGTAGACTCTTCTTTACAGCTGAAGGGGCTGTAGTTTAGTTCAAAGAATGTACACAAGGTATGACTCGACACGAGCTTCCTGTTCTCCCTAATAACCCAGCCTCAATGTATCACTTGCTCGATTGTGGTATTTAAACCTTGGACCATCTCAACATGAAATGTTTCTTTCAGATTCCTTGTAACGGAAAAGCAGCTGACCGCATCAACTCTGATGGAATCCATGTCCTTGTGAATATGAACGGGTACACAAAGGGGGCCCGTAATGAGATCTTTGCGCTGCGCCCAGCGCCTGTGCAAGTGATGTGGCTGGGGTACCCCGGCACAAGTGGCGCCAGTTTTATGGACTACCTGATCACAGACGAGGTGACCTCCCCCCTAGAACTGACATCGCAGTACAGCGAGAAGCTGGCCTACATGCCCTACACGTACTTTGTTGGGGACCACAAACAGATGTTCCCTCACCTCAAAGAGAGGGTGATTGTTACAGACAAGGTAAATCCTTCTTACATACATAACATCACTTTGAAACTGCCTTTCCTGTACCTTTGTTCTATTTATAGAATTAATTAAACATGATATTATATTTAACAAAGTGTGTTTGTTGTGTTGTAGTCTGGTATGAAGAAAGATGTCCCGGACAACGTGGCTGTGATCAACGCTACCGACTTGTCCCCCATTATTGAGAACACGCAAGTGAAGGAAATTCGCGAGATAATCCACGGAGATGGCAAGAACCACTCCAGACCCATGGAGATGTCTCTTAGAGTCGCCGAACTCCCCACCACCACTCCCATCGAGGTAATACTGACACTTTGTTCATTGGTTGGTTCATTATATACATATAAGCATAGTAATCATTTGAGTCCTCGATTTGTGGCAAATAAAAAGTTGTGTTTCGGTATTAAAGGTGGGGAAATAAATTGCATTTTCTGGCTTGAAATGGTAAAAAAAAATACACTCAAATTAGAGTGCAATATATAGAAAAATTACAGATTAAATAATTATTCTTGGATTTAAAACATTTTATAGAATGTTAACTTTGATTAATTATAGGAATATTAATAAAAAATGTAGTATTGCAGTTGGTACTCTATTCTTACAATAGCATCTTTTACTTAGTCAAAATATATACAGTTTTTAATTCTCACTAAAATTGACCTAATTGATGATTTTTTACAAATAAATTATAAGTAGTCAATTTAGTGAAAAGATCAAATTTTGTTTTAATATATGTGTGTATTCATTTTAATGTGCTAATAAATGTTGATAAAAACACATTTCGCGATATTTCAGTGTCTCTAATAATCACAAATGCCGTTTATTGTGTTATTTCTGTCATCCATCGCAACAAGTAGATGTTCTTGGCCGTGTGGTATAGAAATTAATAACGCTGGCTGTGCTTGTAACGCAGACAATGATAGCATCCGGTCAGATCCAGACATCCGTGAATGGTGTGGTGGTACAGAACGGCCTCGCCACAAACCAGACCAACAACAAAGCAGCCACAGGAGAGGAGGTGCCTCAGAGCATCGTAATAACAACCAGACAACAGTATGGTCTGCCTGACGAGGCAGTAGTCTATTGTAACTTCAACCAACTGTACAAGATAGACCCTCTGACGCTTCACATGTGGGTGTATGTGAGTACCAACCTGCCTCAAAGTTCACAGTTAAAACATGATTAGGTATCTTGAATCAAGAAACAGACAGCACTAGTATCTAACTAACCAATATAAAGTTAGTAAAATATCTTAAACATAAAAATATAATTTTATAAACATATTTTTTTTGATGTTATTGAAATATTTGACGAAATTGTCTTTTATTGTGATGGTATTTGTTTAAATTTTACCTTAAACGCACGATACTATCTCAATAAACAGATCACTATAGGAAGATATAAAAATAAATGTAGAGCATCCATTATTGAGCAAAACCTCCCAACGTTTGTCACTAAATTTAAATCCAATGATAAGCTATCATTTTGTTAACTTAAAGAATATATCAAACTGTTGAGTGCATTTTAATATGGTTTCTATAAAGTGTTATATTTAGAGACGGTCAAACACAATATTCTAAGCATCTAAATCTACGTTTTACATTTTAATCTTGGAAAAATGTATTAATACAAGATGACATAGGAATATATCAGAATAATAAAACTAATTATTAATAACTGGTCTAGGAGTCTCGTTGCTAAGTTTTCTAATAATTCTTTTGGGGCCGACAACCAATAAGCAGTGTAAGAGCTCTAAAACAAATTTTGATTCAAAACTCTGGAAAAAAACATGTACTTAATCTTCTAATATCTTTAAGGATTTTATGGTTCGAGGATCCCTGGTTCTATTTAATCCAAGCACTCACCTTGTGATTGTGATTGTGTCAGATTCTGAAGAACGTTCCAAACTCTGTGTTGTGGTTGCTGCGATTCCCCGCCGTGGGGGAACCCAACCTTCAAGCAGCGGCCCAGCAGCTGGGCCTGCCCCCGGGCCGCATCCTGTTCAGCAATGTTGCAGCCAAGGAGGAGCATGTACGCAGGGGCCAACTGGCTGATGTTTGCTTGGACACCCCTCTCTGTAATGGACACACCACCAGCATGGACGTCCTTTGGACTGGCACTCCTGTAGTCACTTTGCCAGGTACTTGCACAAAAACTGTTGATATCTTTCTAATTTTTGTCATTCTATAGAGGAAACATCTTATCTTTGTGTTGTGTGTTCAGAATATTTCTTGTTGATAACATTTAGGAATGTGTTGTTCGCTAATGGAACATTCTATTATCTTTGATTTCGGCTCCTTTACAGTTATTAATTTTTTTCAAATATGGAAAACACAAATTATGTTTTCTAGAAGAGATGTGAAAATTTATTGTTTTTAAAATATTAATTTCTGAATTATATGTTCATTTTTTAATACCTAAAACAGATATTGGATATTCAATTCCAAAACATTTTTATACTTACTTATTGTATGGCATTAGGAACTGGAAAGTTAATTTCCGCACTTACTAAAGTATGCCACCTTTCCATTCTAATGTTATCCTCCCTCCTGCCCACCGTAATCTAAGAAACTTGATCATCCTAACACTGTCTTGTGATGAGTACAGGCTGTCACCCGCTCCACTCCACAGTAAGGAGTGATGTCTCGGCTTGGTTTTTCTTACAAAGACCCATCTTGAAGTAATTTAAAGTGTTTTAAGGCATAATTGAGGCTGTAGTTCGTATAAATTGTGCAAGACTCCAAAAGTTTGCTAACCTAATCATTGAGTATATGTACTTAAAAACAATACTTGCTCCGTTACCAAAATTTGGTGGAATGTTAACCACAGAGATATATATGCCAAGAAAACAGGGAACCAACCTGGAATTTTATTGTAGAGTTTGAGCGGCCAACCTGTAGATTCAACATAGCCGACCTTATGTACGGATTTAGGTCATTTCACGATCAGCTTTTCCAATTGAGTACTTCTTACAGTGTTGCCATGCTACTGCTAGTTTTACTTGATTATTTGATCAAACCTACTGTCGGGTAGTCGGATATTTTGATCCCTAATTAGCATTGTTGAAACCCAAACGTTTCCTAATCTAAGATCAAGCTTATTGGTGAAGGAAGTGATTGCACAATCCCTATGGTGTTTGTGACCAATGACTTATTGGTGTTGTTAGTTAGAGAATAAACAAGTTTTTCATATAACAATCATTCTCCTGTTAATGATCATAAATATGATAGTTCATGAAGTACCCTGTGTTAATTCTATTTTAATGTTTTGTGTTCAGGTGAGACACTGGCCTCTCGAGTGGCGGCTTCACAGTTGGCAACACTGGGTGCTCCTGAGCTTATTGCTACCTCACGTCAAGAATACCAGGATATTGCTGTTCGTCTTGGCACAGACCGAGAATTGTGAGTGAACACTACCACCTGTGGTTGTCTCTTTAGTAAATGTGTTCATTGCCATTCGATCTCTTGACTCCTTAAAATAATGGTATAGACAGGGGCTGTAACCGGTAGATATATAGTCCATTCACCTTAGGAGTGGTTGTAACTGACACCTGACAAAAGCTACCAGACATGCTCTCATGAAGACATTCGCCAAACCATAATATGTTGAATTGTTGTCACTCTAGGACAGGTAGTCGAAACGTATACAAAAATAAATAGTTTTTATTTTGTTTTTCTTTTGGCCGTTCTTTATATCTTCTGCTAGCTGTCAGATACCACTTTCCCATGGCGATTGGACTCTAAGAAAATATGAACATAATCCCCAAAGCTAACATAGCCTGGGTGTGATAGGGAAACTTAACAGATGTTAACCATACCTACGCTGACCGCTTCACTTGGAGATTGTACTGTACAAATAAAACTATGAGAACAGGTTTTGTTGACAAATGTTCTCTTCTCTTTTTATTTTAGGTTTAACAAACACTTTGACATTTTGAAAGTGGCACTAAACCATATTTTACTCACCACGAAATTATACTGACATGTAAAATTTCTTGTTAGAATCAAAAATTGAATGATTTTTATGCGTAGCAAATCCAATATTACGTCCAGGCTACGTTAGGTTAGAAAGAGAGGTAGAAAAAACATGAAAGGGAACAAACACAATATGGCTGCCATAGGAAATGTTCCTTTCTAAGTGAGAAGTCAAATATGTTGGAAACCAGGCGCTGAAAAACGTATCTGGGAAGTCTGCGGACAAAGTATGCCTACTGCACCAAGGAAATTAGGTCAAGAATCGTCATAGACAAGGAAGCTTTCAACAAGAAGGGTTACTGCTGACCAGAAAGTTGAGTCTGGAACTGAGGAGGAAACTGATGGAATTATACATTTGGAGCAGAAATGGTTCCGGAGAAGATCAGGTGGACAGACAATTGAAGTCCTAAGAAGAGTGGGTGGGAAGAGAACCATTTTAGATGTGATACTTCGGTACAAAGAAAACTGTATCGGACACATCCTTAGGAGGAACTGTCTTCTGAACGACATCATAGAAGGAAAGATTGAGGGAAAGAGGAGCTTAGGAAGGAGGAGGATTCAAATATTAGATGACCTGAAGGAGGAGGCAGAGGACAGGGTGCATTGGTGGTCTAAGTTCACTGACAAAAGGAATGGAACTGTCGTAAGATAGAACACCTAATAGTAATAATAATCTTAAGTGCCCTGTCATTCTTTACCAATCTTTTTTCTCTCCTTTTTATGTTTTGTATTTTAATCAGTAAGGAAGTTGAGTTGCATGTTCCACACTCCCTCCTGATGAGTTCCGATAGAATGAAACCTAGGCTGGGTCTGGGGATTGGACAGCAGCGATGTAAAGTGTAAACTGTGTTCATATTGTGTTAATTCCTAGTTTCTATCTCTATCCTGTATCTTCTCTCATACACAACAACTGAACAGTTGGTCATTCTGTTAAATTGCTGTCCTAACTCTAGGGTTGTGTGTGGTTTCAGCTTGAAATCCATCCGTGTGAAGGTATGGCGGGCGCGCTCGGACAGTCCATTGTTTGACTGTCAGCAGTACGCGCAGGGCATGGAGAAGCTGTACAAGAGAATGTGGGAAAAACACTCGCACGGCGAGAAACCAGATCACATTACTGAAAAGTGAATCTTTATGTTTTTATTGTACCCAGGAAACAAACAAAAAAAAGTGTGTACATCCTTTTTAGTTGGCTGATAAATAATTTTAGATTTGATGTTGATTTTGTATAATATTAGTTGTCATTGTTCCTGGGAATTTCAACTCTTAAAATTAATTATTTGAGAGTATTCTACGTAGGCAAACTTTAAACCTAAATCACTTAAAATAATTTTTGACAAGAACCAAATAAATTTTAATTTTTGATTATAAGAACTAATAAGTTATTTATATTATTGTAAAGTTGTTAGACATAAAACCAAACTATGTTGGCTCATTTGTTTGAAGAAATTGTTGTGCGAACCTTGGTAATGTAACAACCGCGATGTGTGAATGTTATTGTTTTAATCAACTAGCGAGAATCTTCTCATTGTCGGAATGTGGACTCTTACCACACTCTTACCACTTATTGTTTGAAAATTTGTCTCTTATCTTGCTATGGAAGAATGTTTTCATAATATATACTTTTTGTTCAATTAACCATTTGAAATCTCAATAAATATGTATTTAAAATATATGTGTTTTATTTTGACACACACCTTGAAGAAATAAATCAGGTTGGATGTAAACCTTCAGGACACTAAGGATAGCCTTAATGTCCTTCCCATCCCTGAACATTCTAAATGTGGAAAAATTATCTTTCGAGCCAAGTTCATTGTACAGGTAAGAATAGTTTGCTCAAAATTAGCTTAACATGTACAAGACATAAATAAAATGAGTAAGATAATGCAAGACGAAACAATAAACAATCATTCACAATCACTCACTTTATTGTACACGGTCACATTGGGCAATAATTCATTTTATCATCCTGAACTGGGCTATTTCCTAAAGTGTTTTTTCTCACTAAATCACTTGTCTTTGGTGCTAGGACCTGCGCCAGCCATTCTTTGAGTTTGGTGTAGCAAGCTAGTTGGGTGCCTTCAGAGACATCACAGCCATCATTTAGAATTGATTATCTTGCATTTCAAATGCTCAAGAATTAACTTCTATTGAACGCATTTAGATTATATTCAGACCCATCAAATTAAGGGGGGGAAAGCCTAGGCAAATGTAAAACGCTTTGGAAGTAGAAGACGGAAAAGTGGGTTTGTAACTCTGCGCCCCCATCCCTTCCTACAGACAAACCCACCCCACCCCACGCCATCGCCACAAAACAACGAAACAAGGGCTTTCAACTTAAGGCGAGAAATTATCGCTCGCTGTCAGATCACACAGCTTTAAATACATTGGTCTCACATTTTATGGAACTATTTTTCTTTTTAAAACTCTACTCCCTTTTTCCCTTCACCTACAACCACCCTTTTTCATATCGGAAAGGAAGACGGAAAATAAAACTAAGAAACTCGCCATCTCAAGTTAAAGAGGAAAGCTTGCTGATAGTTCTCAAATATCTTAAAATGTTCTTTTGGGAGCAGCCTATTAAAAAGTGCTGTATTTGTTGGAGGAAGGTTAAATCGAGCCTAGACTCATCGCTCCACAAATATGTTATAGTTTGAGAAATAAGTGAATTTTAATTTTGATAATTATATATAAAAAAAAAACTTGAATAATGTTCAATATGATGAGAAAAATAACATGTAGGCCAAACAGCCCTTGTTGATTAAGTAAACATGTTAACATTTATGATTAGAAACTCACAGGATTGAGATAATATTCACTTCTCAACTGAACAATAAAACTAACAAAAATGATCTATAACAGATCAATAAACCAGCAGGCATGTCCAACACAACCTCTGACCCTTTAAAATAAGAAAAATAAGATAGATATTGGTCACTAACCACACACATGATTGTGACCAAGCAACAACGCCTGCAGACTCTTTACTCGATGGAGCTTAGGGTTTCAGCGCAACTCCCTCGGTCAAAACTGTTATTGCTGGGCAATGATGGGCCAAATGTCAACAAGACCGTCACTAAACTGATGGGCAGAGACGTGCGACGGTAGATATTGGCACTTGCAACGTTCAGACAGAGCAGAAAATATAAATTTCCTTCATCAACTTGTCGAGCCAATTGTGGTATGATTGATATGGGTTGAATACTTATCACTTATCAGATACTTTCTAAATACATAATGGGTTGAAACAAGGAGATGCACTTACCCATTACTTTTTAATCCAGCTTTAGAGTAGGTTATTAGGGTAATGCAAGAGAGTAAGGAATGGTTGACACTAAATGGTAAAAGGCAGTTCTTTGGATAAATAGACGATTAAACTTTGTCGGTAAGTAAGGTAGTAAGGAAGGTGGTTCAAGAAATGAAGACATTTTATTAGAGATTACAGCAAACAACATCATTTGACAGGGTTAATGAGTTTAAATATTTAGGTACAATTGTAACTAGCAATAACTATATTAGATTGGAAATCAGGATGAGGATTAGGTCGGAAAATTCATGCAATTACTCAAGTCTGCAAGTTGACATCCCACCTGCTTCCAGACTCCCCATACCGTGTACTCATCACAAGACATTGTTAGGATAGTAAAGTCTGGTACATTACAGTGGGCAGGACATGCAGTGCGAATGGAAGAATCTAGAACCTTGTTCATGGTACTGACTGGTCTTCCCAATGGGAAAAGACCATTGGGAAGACCCAGACGCAGATGGGAGGATAACATTAGAATGGATAGGCTGTAATGAGGTGGACTGGATAGAACTAGCTCAAGATAGAGATAGTATGTAGTGAGGTAGACTGGATAGAACTAGCTCAAGATAGAGATAGGGTGTAATGAGGTGGACTGGATAGAACTAGCTCAAGATAGGGATAG
>CABFWB010000290.1:25615-42936 GCA_902151455.1 Timema bartmani
AGCCCTCCTCAGGGATCACCCCTGAGCCCTCCTCAGGGATCACCCCTGAGCCCTCCTCAGGGATCACCCCTGAGCCCTCCTCAGGGATCACCCCTGAGCCCTCCTCAGGGAACACCCCTGAGCCCACCTCGGGGAACTAAATTACGTGCGGCCGTTGTTGAGCCGCTCATTCTCGCCCCTGGGCCTCCGGATGACGGGATGAGGGGCGGAACAGGTGAGGTCGCAAAGGCGAGTCCCACTCACTGGTGCCTTGAAAAAAGACCAGCAAGGGACCGCCGAAAAAAAATTAATATTAAAAAAGTGTCGAGGGCCTTAACAAAGCCTTCGCGCAAGGATCCAAAGACCCAGTCTCTCCGGGATAAACCGAAGCCTTTCCTGAAGCGGGAGGTCCAGGAGAGACTGGGAAAGACAAGAGGGCGTAAAAAGGTCCTCAATCAATTTTTATTCTTAAGAGATAGTGTCATGGATTACGAGGATAACTAAATGTTATATTAATAAAGTATGTCGCTACTACATTGGAATTGTAGGGGCTTTTATGCTCCTGTAGTGTAAATTAAACTACTAATTTCTTCCCTGCATCCTTCCAGCTTGTGTTTGCAGGAGACCCATTTCCACCCAACTGACAACCCGATGCTTCGTGGGTACGATCAAGCCATTTTTTGATCGGGCTAGCGGAGGTGTGGCTATACTCGCACGAAGCAATATATATCATAAACATATTAATATAGTTTCTGATATCCAAGTGATCGCTGTCCGAATCTCCCTTGCTATGGAAGTGACAGTATGCTGCATCTACCTCCCACCAGGTGCACGTGTTTCAAAGAGGACTCTAGAGGCCCTCTTTATACAATTTCCCACCCCCTATATCATCTTGGGGGATTTTAACGCGCATAACCTGGTGTGGGTGTCTAATTTTACAGACGCCCGTGGGAGGATGGTAGAGGATATTCTTGTCTCGGGAAACCTGGTGCTAATGAACACCGGGACCCAGACAACCAGTACAGCACGGCTACCCCAGTGGGTTATCAAACGTGCTGACTGGGATAAATTCCGCGAGCTCGCCATATTTGATGAATCCCATTCTCCTGACGTCAATGTTAAGGCTGGGAATTTTACTTGGAGGGCTTCCATCCCTAAATCCTCGCCAAATCCGCGCCACCGTCCTGTTCCCTGGTGGAACGAGGAGTGTCGGTTGGCTACTTCTGACCGTCGAAGAGCCCTATGTCTCTTTCATCGACGTCCTACTTCGGAGAATCTGGAGTCATTCCGGATTCTATGTGCTCGAGCTCGCCGTGTCATTCGAGAAAGCAGAAGAGAGTCTTGGAGGCAGTTTATTTCTACCCTTACAATTTCCACACCCACAACTCAGGTTTGGGACAATATTCGTAAATTACGTAGTAGCAAAAATTCCATTAATAACATACCTGCCCTCATGTCTAACGGTTCGCTTGTCTCCTCCCCTGTGAAGGTCGTCAATGTATTTGGCTCAATGTTCGCCTCAATCTCTAGCACTGCGAGCTACTCTAACGAGTTCGCGGTGCATAAGCGGAACATTGAGCGCCATACTATTGATTTTGGTCAAAGTCGGGGGGAGGATTATAACTCCCCCTTCACCAAAGATGAACTGACCTATGCTCTGTCCCAGGCGGGCAGCACAACTTCAGGCCCTAATGATATTCATTACGAAATGTTGCGTCAACTGCCCCCTGACAGACGGGCGTTCCTCTTAGACCTCTACAACAGTGTTTGGGAATCTCGTCAGTTCCCAACACTGTGGAGGCAAGCAACAGTTATCCCTATATATAAAAGTGGCAAGGACAAATTAGAGCCAACTAGCTATAGATTCATAGCCTTAACTAGTTGTGTTTGCAAAATATCAGAGAAAATTATTACTAAAAGGCTTATATGGTATTTAGAATCCCGCAATCTACTATTTGATATGCAATGTGGTTTCCACCGTAATCGATCCACGGTGGATTATCTTGTTCGCCTTGAGACAGCAGTTCGTGACGCCTTCCTCCATAAAAAGCACCTCTTGGCTATCTTATTTGATTTGGAGAAGTCGTACGACACCACCTGGTGGTACGGCATTTTAAAGACCCTTTTTAATTGGGGGCTCCGGGGTAACCTACCTGTTTTTATAGATAATTTTATGTCAAATAGACACTGCTGGGTAAGGTTAAATAATACCTTATCCGATGATTTTATTCAAGAAAATGGGGTGGCTCAGGGCAGTACTTTGAGCTGTACGTTGTTCGCTATTGTGATAAATGGAATTGTGGACAACGTGCGCCTACCTGTCCGTTCATGCCTTTTTGTGGATGATACGCAGTCTATTTCAGTTAATTGAGTCTCGACAGGGCTGAACGGCAGATACAACTCGCTGTCAACAATCTTTGGTTGTGGGCATCGCTTAGTGGCTTTCGCTTCTCCGCAGCCAAGACGACGGTCGTCCACTTCCATAGACTACGCGGAATACAGCCAGCCCCCAGTATGTTAATGAATAACATTGTTTTACCTGTCTCAGATACCATAAGTTTCCTAGGACTTTTATTTGATTTTAAACTAACTTGGATCCTCCACATCAAAGACCTGAAAGCTAAGTGTGTCAAAGCATTGAATTTGCTTAAAGTTGTTAGCGGTCGCTCTTGGGGTGCTGATAGGGAAAACTTCATGCGCCTCTATAGGGCCTTGGTGAGATCTAAACTAGACTACGGCAGTTTTGTTTATGGCTCAGCTAGATCTTCAGCATTAAAGATGCTAGATAGTGTCCACCATGCTGGAATTCGACTGGCTATTGGTGCTTTTCGTACCAATCCAGTCGTCAGAATCTGTGCCGACGCCGGTGAGCCCCCTCTTCATTACCGGCGGTCCTATATTTTGGCATCTTACGTGTCGAAACTACATTGCATCCAAAAGCATGTTGCTTACCGTCCTGTGTTTCATCCCCCCAATCGTGTCTTGTATGAAACCAAATGAGGTATTGGAAGGCCGGTTGGGATTCGGATGCTATCGGTTTTCGACACGTGTGGGTGGGTTAGTTTTGCCAAAGGCTATCCTCAGGTCGAGTTTCTCCCTGGATGATACACCTTCCAAAATGCCATTTTGATTTTGCCAAGTTTCCTAAAGCGACCACCCCACATGTTATATACGAGAGGAACTTTAATGAGCTCCTCTCCACTCGCTTTCAGCGCATCTACACGGATGGTTCAAAGTCTTGGGCCTTTGTGGGCTGCGCCCTTGTTGTGGAGGGAAATAATTTTAAATTTAGTTTACCTGGTGAATCCAGTGTTTTTACGGCAGAACTATACGCCATTTTTAAATCATCGTGTTTTGTTTATCGAAATTGTCCCCGCTCTGTTCTCATCTGGAGGAATCCATGAGTGCTCTTTTGGAATTATCCACTCTCTACTCCTGGAATCGCCTGGCTCTCCATTTTAATGGTGACCTACTGTTTTTACAACGCGACAGTGCGGATGGAGTCATATGTTTACTCCGTTTTATACGTCAGGCGAATATTTTAAATGCCATTTGAGTCACTTTTATAAAGTGGCTCATTTGAATTCTATCTCATATTGAGACTATGTTTAACATTTTTAGTATATTTTAATATGTTCGTTTTGTCTTTTTTAACATATTGTATTTTAATATGTTTGTTTTGGCCTTTTAACGTGTTATATTTTAACATGTTTTGTTGTTTTAATGTGTTATATTTTAACATGTTTTGTCCTTTTAACGTGTTATATTTTAACATGTTTTGTTGTTTTAACGTGTTATATTTTAACATGTTTTGTCCTTTTAACGTGTTATATTTTAACATGTTTTGTTGTTTTAATGTGTTATATTTTAACACGTTTGTTCTGTACTTTTAATGTAGTGTATACACCTGTGGTTTTTTTTAGCAAGTATATCACTCAATTTTTACTATATTTTATCATAGTGAGATCTATTCTTTTTTATACATATATATATCACATATTGTTTTTTTTTATATTGGTTATTCACCTGCATATGCAAGTGAATTATTATGTCTCTCCCGTATGGGAATTCTACTATGCTTTTTATATTGTTCAAGGCCCTAATGACCTCACTGTGTCGATGGGCCTATAAATTATAATAAAAATAATAATAATAATAATAATAATAATTAGTTGCTGGGCACATCAGTGTGCAAGCGGTCTAAAAGTTGAGCTCATTCAATCTGGTTTGCCGGTGACTAGGAGGCTGGGGCTCGAATCTTATCCGAGTGTATTGAGGGTTTCACACTCTTCCTACATACAAGTGCTGTAACATTTCTCCTGATTTCTGTCTTTCTCATCCCTACCCATGACGTGAAGCACAGGCCTACTGAAGATGAGTTTTATTTAGAAATGTATTTACTCTATTTAATACCCGCCTCGGTGGCGGTATTGTCTAAGGTGTCAATCTTGCAATAGGCTCGGATGCCGATGACAGGGATATCGGGGTTTTAATCCCGGTTGGGTTTATTGAGAGTGTTTTTTTCGTTATGCAAATATGCGTACACTTCCTCTAAATTCAACCTTCTTCATGGTATATAGGCATATACGTGTAAAACGTGGTATTAAAACAATTTAAATAAATTTGAGAATAGTTTTAAAAACCGACATCGCATGAATAAATTATAAAACTGTCCATAACGGGGCGTTGAGTTGCATCAATTTTTGGCAAATTGAAATATTACAGATATTTTCTGATCAAACGAGACTTTAGGTATTATCTATGAATTGAATTGTTTGCTTTCTATAGTAATTTTACTCCTGATTATTCAATTTTCCTTATTTTAATAACAGATTATTTCAAGACATGTTGGAAATGGAACGTCGAAGCTTTAGACAAAGAGTCTTTTGATTGAAAACTCTTGAGATGAGAACAGCTCTACTCCAAAGCTGACGCACAATTGTCTGTTTTGCACCAATTCGGCTCATTTATACATCATTTTGTATGAAAACGGGAAAAAGTCAACCCGCTGTTGCAGTTGCGATGTACACGCCAAAGTGACGTCTGCAATCGTTGGGGAAAGAGAATGAATCAGAAGTACTGAGTTCGATGAAAACAGTCTATCTAATAAACTAATAAAACTAGTTCATCGAAAAATGTGTCTGTGATTGAATAATAAAACGATGTATGGGAATAATTGAATAATATATTATAATAAAATTTAATATACAGAAGCAAACTTGCGGTTATGTAGAAATCAAGTAAATAGGTCAAATTATTCTGAAGATATTTAATTATGAAATCCGGGACATATTTTTAAAGGACTCTATGTATCATTTTTTAAATTGTATTAACAATCTAAAATACTTTCTTGTAAGATAAGGTCAGGGTTTTTGCAGTTTTTATTTCAAATCTTTTTCTAGCCAAATTAAATAAAATATTGCTCCAAAATAAACATAGAGTTTAATTTTCTTTCCCCAGATGATATCAACAGTTGTTGAATATCTGTCATGAGCGTATCAGAATTAGATGAGAATTCTACTGGAGCAATAGTTGATCTATTTTGACACAACCCTTTTCTCGCGTCCCCTACAACCCCAGCCTACTTCCCTCTTGAACAAATCTAAAGTTTTTCTTTAATATAACTGTTGTTTTAGGTGTTGTGATTTTTATACTGTGGAGGCTTACAAAAACACTTTATTAATAATACTATTGGATGATTGTTAGTGAGGGGTGGGGGAGGGCGGTTGGACCCCAAAATACCCCCCTAGGTATGTCGTCGTCTTGAAACGTCACATAATCAGGAGTGTAAATAAAACGTCACTTGACCTCCCTCTAACATATTTAACATATTTAATGTCGATAACGTCCCAAAGCGCCTGCGCTTACTAAAAATATATACGACGAGAATGTATTCCTCCGCGCCTCCTCTCCGCTGCAGAACGCGATCAATAGAGCCGAAAATAGCGCGACGTGGCTACCATGGCAACCGGCAAAATACTCAGCACTTGTGGGCCCCGGGCTCTGTCTATTCTAGTGGGATAGTCTCGACCAAAAACAAACACACTGTTTCTCAACTTGAATTAATATTTTTACTCTTTCCCTTCTTACTGCCTGTCCGGTGTGTTAGCATGAGGGTAAGGGTTATAAAGGGTGGATTTGGAGGTAGTGTAGCCACATTTGCATGGAACAAAAGTGGGGAAACTATTAAGGACGAAAAGCTCTAAGTAATCCTGGCAGGGATCCAGAGGCGTAGCTAGGGTTTATGGCACCCAGGGTGCCTCTTTAAAACTGGTCTTTAAAATTTGGCTGAATTGTTATATTGGTACTCAAACATGGAACTCGGCTATATCTTATTGTTGCTAGTACAGGAGTCCCGACTATCTGACATGTATGTGACCTCGGTGTGACCTCGGTGTGACCTCGGTGTGACCTCGCTACAAGGAAGAGAACGAAGCTAGGGAACAAACTTCAATCAGCAATTTTTAAATGGTGAATTTGCTTTCTACAGAATATAACAAAAGTTGTATTTGAGTGATTTTTGTTCTGTTTACATGAATTATTATCCGACATTTCTGTTGTTTTGTTCCACCCCCCTCCCCTTGTCTCCGTATTAGCCGACATTTCTGTTGTTTGTGCCGTGACGTCACTTCATGCAAACAAACTCCGAAATAGAGGAAAGAAATTCATCGACACCTTAATATTATTAACCAATTCACTCGTTGCTTGTAAATATATATTACACAATAAAACAAGATATCAAATATAATTCAAAGGTAACTTGAATCCCCTTAAGGTACTAGTCACGCACGATGTGGAAGTTCCTGTCAGGGCCGTGTGAGATATGTGTACAACCCGAACAGGTAGTAAGACGTGGTGATAAGATAAACACATTAAGTGAAGGTATGCAGGATAGACCTGGCTCTAATTCGGAGTTCACTATATTATTGGATGGTCCTTGGTGTTAAGATCCCACCTCTTTTAATAGGATCAGACAACATCTCTGTGTAGAGGATAATGTGCCCGTGGCTTTAGCGAACGTTCCCGGTGAAGAGTAGGGCCTAATGGTTAGTAAGAACATGGTGGGGACTCGCGGAATAAGCGTCAAGATCATCTATTCTGGTTTATCGGTGACGTAGAAAGTCGGGATTCGATTCCTACACAGAGTAGTTCTTCCTCGGTGGTTTCTCAATCTTCCTCCACGCAAATTCTGATACATTTTGGATGAATCCCACCTACCTCAATGCAGAAATCTCGGACGGGTAGTAAGAAGTAACATGGTGCACAGTAATAATAATGTTTTGCTGGCTAACAGCGCTCAGATTATTGGAAAGTTTTACTACAAAAAATCATTTGAATGAACAAACAAACAAAACATGATAATTTTCCAGTTCGAAACCAACTGCGCATTTAACAGATACGTAGACTGCGCAATGTCGCGATAAGACACAACTGCGCATTTAACAGATACGTAGACTGCGCAATGTCGCGATAAGACACAACTGCTGGCACAATATACTGACAGTCTAAAAGAACTTCTGGCAGCCGGGGGGAAGTCAGTTTCCACTAAAATGGTACATAATACGTCATCTTCAGCTCATGCTTTTATATTTTGTGTTAAGGTGTCCGCCTCGGTAAGTGAAAATAATTGCCGCGCAGACTTTCAGCTCTAACGCAATATTTCATTCTATGGTTATTTCAAAATATGGTTCACGCCAAAATGAGTTCGAAAGATTCCAACAGGGCTCTTTTTCCAACAACCCTACATACTTTGAGTTTTATCAATAGAAATAAATGTGTGAAGATGTGACATTAGCTAATTTTCGACTACTTTCTAATCATATTTACGAAGCTATGAGACTAGGCTCGATGAAAAAGGGCTCTAGATTTAGATTTCCTCTAAAACATACGGTCATTGTTTGAGAGGCTCACGACAGAACATTTTCAGATATTTGAGAGCTAGCGGCGAACTTTCCTCTTTATCTTCAAATAAAAAGTTCAGTAGCTTTCATTCCCTTCTTTCTCTTTGACACGACAAAGGATGGTTGTAAGTGAAGTGCGAAAATGAGTATAAGCTTAGACAGAATAGAGAAGTAGATCCAGGAAAAGATACACACCATTATGGCTGTGTGGCCTGACAACGATTGGTAGTTCTCGCTGATATAGTTCTCGGTGCTGCCTTAATGGCAGTGTAAATAAATGAAGTATATGAAATGTAGTGATATATATTATGAAAGTGAAAGTATTCGCTACCAGAAAGTAGTGAGTCTACGTACAGCTAGAGTCAAAAGCTAAGAAAATAACACACTTCGTTGGCCGCGTAGTCTTGGGCGTCAATTTCGCAATAGACTTGACTGCTGGTGACGAGGAGATCGGAGTTCGGATCCTGGTCGGGTGTACTGAGGGTGTTTTTTTTTCTAAATAGTTTTCCACTCTCCCTCAACGCAAATGGGGGTATATATCTTCTAAATTCAACCTTCCTCATCCCTAACACATCAATGTAATTAGTACATACGCGTATAATCCGGACGGGTAGTAAGACGCGGTGCTAAAAAATAAAACTAGTCTACAAATTAAATTGAAAAGGTCTCCCCGTGGTATTATTTTTGCTAACTATAGTTTTAAGGCGGCCTTACACCGGGCAACAAGAGGCAACATGTAGCAATCTTACACCGGGCAACAAGAGGCAACAAGAGGCAACATGTAGCAATATTACACCAGGGCAACAAGAGGCAACATGTAGCAATCTTACACCAGGGCAACAAGAGGCAACATGTAGCAATCTTACACCGGGGCAACAAGAGGCAACATGTAGCAATCTTACACCAGGGCAACAAGAGGCAACATGTAGCATGCGATAATGTTGCCTTCTGTTTCCTCTGCCACAAGTTGCTTGTTTCCACGTGTTGCTACCTTCCCACCGGCAGTGGGTTCAGAGGCAACAAAACCGAGCGACTTAGGGTATTGTTCGTCGTATTCCGTGCCCTTATTTTGAGTTTTTTAATTGTTTCTAGTGGATTGTTTCGGTTTTTCGAGATGATTTGGTCAAAAGAGTAAGACTCTGAAGTTTAATGAAGAGTATAGGAGTCGTGACATACCTTGGGATCCCCGATTAATTGATTTTAAAAACAATAAAAAGGTGGATATTTTCTAAAATATTATCGGAGAGCTATGAATAGTATATTGCAAATTAATATCCACATGAAAAAATCTGAAGTAATTGAATCCCATGTTGTAATAACTTAATTTATCAGATTATAATGAAATATTACAATCATTTGGTCAATAAATCCCTTTCTAAATGATTTTAGTGTAAAAGTAAAAGTAGAATGTGTTTCAACTTGTTTTCTTGGCTGCATATTAATTGTAACTTGGGTGATGTTCATGGTGAATAAACATTCTATGGGAATTATTGAGAGATAGTTATAATTAATGTAATATCTTATTGGAGTATTCAAGATAATTAGTTCAATAAATAAATAAGCATTATTATAATGAGTGTGACGTCCCAAATTTAAAGAAGAAAATAAATAATCTTCGTGCCCAATTTCATCGCGAACACAAAGTCCAGACAAAAAACTACTACTGACAGTCGCAACTAGTTGTGATACGACATCTTGTTGGGATAAATTTTGTCCTACAAACACTTGTCTGTTCTACCTTCTTTGTCTCCTCCGATTATTTACCTCTTCAGCAAGAAAAAAATAAGCCGCGGCCGCAATCGTCGTTCTCGATGACATCTTTGAAGCTTGCTACATGTTGCCTCTTATTGCCCCGGTGTAAGATTGCTACATGTTGCCTCTTGATGCCCTGGTGTAAGATTGCTACATGTTGCCTCTTGTTGCCCTGGTGTAAGATTGCTACATGTTGCCTCTTGTTGCCCCGGTGTAAGATTGCTACATGTTGCCTCTTGTTGCCCCGGTGTAAGATTGCTACATGTTGCCTCTTGTTGCCCCGGTGTAAGATTGCTACATGTTGCCTCTTGTTGCCCCGGTGTAAGATTGCTACATGTTGCCTCTTGTTGCCCCGGTGTAAGATTGCTACATGTTGCCTCTTGTTGCCCCGGTGTAAGATTGCTACATGTTGCCTCTTGTTGCCCCGGTGTAAGATTGCTACATGTTGCCTCTTGTTGCCCCGGTGTAAGATTGCTACATGTTGCCTCTTGTTGCCCCGGTGTAAGATTGCTACATGTTGCCTCTTGTTGCCCCGGTGTAAGATTGCTACATGTTGCCTCTTGTTGCCCCGGTGTAAGATTGCTACATGTTGCCTCTTGTTGCCCCGGTGTAATATTGCTACATGTTGCCTCTTGTTGCCCCGGTGTAAGATTGCTACATGTTGCCTCTTATTGCCCCGGTGTAAGATTGCTACATGTTGCCTCTTGTTGCCCCGGTGTAATATTGCTACATGTTGCCTCTTGTTGCCCCGGTGTAAGATTGCTACATGTTGCCTCTTATTGCCCCGGTGTAAGATTGCTACATGTTGCCTCTTGTTGCCCTGGTGTAATATTGCTACATGTTGCCTCTTGTTGCCCCGGTGTTTTGTTATCGGGCTCTTGGACAGATAGTTCAGGTTGTTATCATCCCTTGGCGTGCTTTCAGACAGTGTTTTGTCACCGCAACACAAATCAACACACTCGCTCATCCCTTTTAACGAGTTGCTTCAAATCGCTTCAACACACTCGACGTGGCTGTTGACCTGTCTCTAGTTACACTGCGCATGCGCTTCGAGCTGTCAGTTGGCGTTGATTGGTTCTTCACTAGAAGATCGTTGCGGACAAAGCTGAATCCATCTCGACTCGCGCCAAGCGGATAGAGTGTATTACGCTGAGAACTCGTGATTGGCTTAGGGCTAGTTACGTGACCATATTTAACGTTTGACTCCACAAAGTTTAGTTTATTTCCGCACGTTATATTTAAATGCAGGAATTTAGAGAGCATGAATGCAGTTTCCTAATCATAGTGCTATTACACTTAGGCGTACATTTTAGTAAGTTATTTTACCATTTACTATTTTATTTACCGACTTCCTACACCAAAATTCAGCTTTTTATTTACTTTTAAAAAAATCCTATCTGAGGTATTTAACGTGCATTTTCTGAACCGACTGATTATATCAGCACGCGATTTATAAACTAACTTAAATCTAAAACAGACGCAACATCCATTCCCAGCCCGTTAATTCATCGCTGTGTAAGGGAGAACCCACATTTCAGCAATGATACATTTTTCGGCCATGCCAGGAGTCGAACTTGGAACCATTAGTTCAATAGACAGCCACGCTACCGACTGAGCTAAGTTGTCTGTCCACTCCGCAGTTGATAACCCTTGTGTTGGACGTAAGAATTTTAAAATAAATATTAAAAACGTCAAAAGTACACCCGATTAGTATTCGAACCTCGTTGCTATCATAACTTCCCTGGTCGTTTAAAGTGACATGCCGTTTCGGTGTACCTGTACCTCCGGTAATCATGATACGAATTATATTTTGCCCTGATTACTGCAACATGACTTACTCAACCAGTCGGTTTATTCCGAACCTTGCCTGAGCTACCTCAGTCAATTTTTCAATCTCTGGTTTCGAAACCGTGTTATTATTATCATTATTCATCTTTCTTGTTGGTAAATTACAACTTTCATTTTGTTGCGATCGTTGTTTTTTTTTAGGAGATATTACGACATGGTAGTTGGTGGTTTGTAAGTTGCAGGTACGAGTATATAAACTAGACTCGCTTTACTCTAGTGTTTTAACATTCATGATCATTCAGCACTTGACGATAGTTCATTGACTTCTCAAGTGCTTTTTTTAAGGTTTCCAAAACAATGTTTCGGTTCATTGTGTACGTACTGTGCGAGGTGAATAGCTTGGGCCCGTGGGACAAAATACCACACCTGGGAGTTTGAATGTTGAGTTCATGTCCAATGACAAATATTGGGGAATTTAATATAAGATAAATAATACATCAAGATTAAATATGGTCTATGGAAAAAACTGTAAATTATTGAATATTTATTCATGCATTTTATTTAATATGGCGTATGCTTTTATGTACCCATTTGTGTGCTTGGATTTTACTATTTAACAAAAACTTCTAAATACAACTAGGTATTAGGTCTATATAAGCACACGACTTACAAACTAACTTAACTTGGACCCGCTTCTGTGGTCGCATGGCCTAAGGCAATACTCTCACAGTAGACTAGACTGCCGATGACGGGCAGATTGAGGTTCGAATATCGGTCGGGTGTACTTCAAGATGGTTTTCTAAAATGCATTTCCACTCTTCCTCCACGCAAATTCGGCTACACTTCCTATTAATATAGCCTTCCTAATCCCTAAAACCATTAGGGTGATTAGTACATAAGCGTATAACCCGGACGGCTGGTAAGCCGTGGTGCTAAAAACAACCAAACTTGTGTGTACGCAGCCTGGTTCCATCAAGTCTTAGAGCCTGTACTGTGTCTTACTACCCGTTCACTGATAGGATAGGGACGAACAAGGTGGAATTTAGATTAAGTGTACCAGCATTTGCGTGAAAGGAGAGATTCCTGAAACTGAATTTCAAAATGTTTAATGTTGGATAAAAATATACTTTGTATAACTATGTAAATTTAGGTATTAAATGTAATCTACAAAGTGCAATATTGCAAATATAATTAATATATTTTGTCTTAAGATGATAAATTTAGCGATTATCACAAATGTAATTTAATTATTTTAAGGTTTTTTTATGCGAACACTGATTAGTGATGAAAATAAAAGCAGAAAACTAGATAAAAGATAAACATTAATGTGTGTCTTGACTTTAAATATTTTTTGGCGAAGTTTCGTAACTGTCGATTACTTTTGAATCGAGGTCTAAGCGAACGAATATTCGAAGTAAAGTCCAAGTTTTTGAAGCTTCAGCTGCCCCTCCCCCAATAGTTAGTAACAACATTCTCAGAAATCATTAGGAGTAAACCACCCCTTAAACGAAATCATCATCAAAATATAATTATATTGTGTTATTTTTCAGGTAAACACTCCAGTTTAAACAAAATTATTGGCGCCATTTAAAAAAAAAAAAGAAGCTATTTTTCCAAATCAAGCATCAGTAAACTATCTTTAACTTTATTAATAGAATAAAAAAATTAAAAACTACCTGAAATATGAACATATAGCATCTATATATAACTTTTGAACAAATATCATCAAACCGTTTCGGTCCAGAGACAGATGGACAGACGGTCAGACGGACAGACGGTCAGACGGACAGACGGACAGACGGATAGACGGTTAGACGGTCAGACGGACAGACGGACAGATGGACAGACGGACAGACGGACAGACGGATAGACGGATAGACGGTTAGACGGTCAGACGGACAGACGGACAGACGGTTAGACGGTCAGACGGACAGACGGACAGACGGACAGACGGACAGACGGACAGACGGATAGACGGTTAGACGGTCAGACGGACAGACGGACAGACGGTCAGACGGACAGACGGACAGATGAACTTGTTTGAATTCCAGGTTACATAAAATGGTAGGATTAGTCATAGACTCGAGATCATAAATGTTCGCGATAAAATACTGTCTCTTTTTGAGAGAGTAAAAATAACTTTTTTATTTTACATGTGCACATATTTGGGTTGGTAACAGCAATTACCACACCAGTTATAATAAATTACTAATTGCATGTACCTCCCTTAATTTTGTGTTCCGCTAAAACCAAACCAACCGGGATTTAAACCATTACCTGTAGCCGCCGGTTTGTCAGAGACTAATTCTCAGTTCCTAAACAAGTAGTAGGCTATACGCTAGGTGACGCGACAGTAAGAAATAATAGTAATAAAATTAATAATCGTGATTTTTCTGACGGGCTCAACCAAAGAAATAGCCGAGCGTCTTCTTTGGGATACACTACAATGGGTGGCTCGTTAGGGTTGAGAATCACTGTCCCAATATCTATATTTATATCACTATCACTGGCTTGGGTGTAGATCACTAGCGACTGAACTACAAGTTGTAGTTCACCAACGACTGAATTATTAAACCATACAAATGAACTGCTCGTTACAATGCAATTAATTAGTTTGAACTATTCCCAACATTGAACAGTTCTAACCAATAAGCCATCAGGATTCATCCTGTCTATTTAACACAACAGGCAGTAAAGTCCGGTTGTGTTGGCCAACATGTTGAGGAGGATCAGGATTCATCCTGTCTATTTAACACAACAGGCAGTAAAGTCCGGTGAATTAACTACTCCCCCTGCTTGGCTCTTTCGAGACTATTCTGTGAAGTAGGTTGCATCTTGACACACGAAGCACGATCACACTCAGACGTCAATGTTTGAAACAGAAAATAAAGGAAGAAAAACAGCAGCTCACTCTGATAGGTCTCTTGTTTATCTACTGATAACACTTTCCCTCTTCCACTGACGAGTATAACACATATTCTACTATTTGTGGCTGGGCAGCACTGATTTTCATTTCAAAATAAACTTTTTCTTGTTTCCTATTCGTGATAGACATTTGCTTCCACAAGCATTTTTAATCTACATCTTGGTATGAAGAAACCAAATAGCCTAAGTCGTAGACCTTTTAAAAAACTACTTTCTGATCAAAAAATATAATTGTGTGGCAATATAAGACAATATTTATGATTAATTAACAATTTATTATTTGTTGCAACGTTATATCTTTAAAACTCACCGAATAGAACGTAAATCCTACTTCGACTCTGCCTCTATGTACGTCACAGGTCGGCAACAGGTCACAACCAAAAACTTTACCTCGGAGACATTAATTCAGTTGTTACTTTAATAAACTTGGTATTTATTTAATACTTTCCTTTGTCTCTACAAAATGTGACCTTCCAGCCAATCAAAGGCAAGTTTCGAGAAAATACATTATTATAATTATTATAGTCTACTAGTTATTAATTAGCTCTAATGTTTCCGGATCCACTGCAGTCATTTCACATTCATATTCGTGATCCATTTTCACATTTTCACATATTATAACTGTATGAAATGGTTTCTGATGAATGTTCATCTTAAAAACCGCAGACTTTGAACGTTCTCAGGAAAATATTTCGTCCTGAATGGATGGCAATAAAACTCCGGAGAGAGAATGTATTTAGGAGGGGGAATGTTATTGTACCTAGAGCCGATTTAGCTTTCTATACGTATATCTGGACCTCTCAACAACCGTGCTACTGACGTATGGATGGATAGGGTAGAATCTAAAGGAAGTGTACCCACATCTTTTGTGTGAGAGGGTAGGAAATCATTTAAGGGGAAATAAACACCATCTGTTACTTGACCGAGCCTCGAACCCCTAACCTCCCCGTCCATACTAAAAAGGATCATGTCGTTTATTCCGCGTGGGTAGATGACCATAATAAAATGAAACACAGCAAAAGGCGATTGTCCGAGCAGTTGAGCAGTCGTCAGATCAATAACCAGAGAACACTGTGCAGTGATGCAACGTGATGGTGTGACGTCACTAGCACAGTGAAAACAGAACAAAGCTCCCGGTCACCCCACTCCTTCCTCGCCACGATCTTCTTATCTTTTTACCTATTATCAGCCTATCTCTCTCTCTCTTACTGCCCTAACGTAGCAGTTCTCTCTCTTCAACTCGACATGAAACCAGAGGAGTCAACTCCTGTCTAATTCTGTCACCAGACAAAGAACCACCAACAACTTCTACAACTTGACACATTTGGAACATTTCTATGGCAACTAAAATATATGTTCTAACGTTCTACAGTAAATAATTCCATAAATATCCGGTGTTGGCACTTGTTAAATAGATACGTTCCAAGGACCCTTTTCAAGAGTACACCATAGTTCGCTCAGATGGGTGTCTATACAGGTTTGTTGAGTTGTCAAAGTGGTGTCGATGTGTTTCTGTTGAAAGAGTTAAATTGTGTTTTTTAAATAATTTCAGGAAACAACATTCTAGACCGTTAGAGCACAACATTATTTTCTAAGGCTGATGAAAACACGTTTTATTAGATATTTAACCTCCCAAAGCAGTGATTAGGAAGGGGACAGTGACTAGGGAAGGAAGCAGTGATAGACAGTGACTAGGGAAGGAGGCAGTGACAGACAATGACTAGGGAAGGAAGCAGTGACAGACAGTGACTAGGGAAGGAAGCAGTGACAGACAGTGACTAGGGAAGGAGGCAGTGACAGACAGTGACTAGGGAAGGAAGCAGTGACAGACAGTGACTAGGGAAGGAAGCAGTGACAGACAGTGACTAGGGAAGGAAGCAGTGACAGACAGTGACTAGGGAAGGAGGCAGTGACAGACAGTGACTAGGGAAGGAGGCAGTGACAGACAGTGACTAGGGAAGGAGGCAGTGACAGACAGTGACTAGGGAAGGAGGCAGTGACAGACAGTGACTAGGGAAGGAGGCAGTGACAGACAGTGACTAGGGAAGGAGGCAGTGACAGACAGTGACTAGGGAAGGAGGCAGTGACAGACAGTGACTAGGGAAGGAAGCAGTGACAGACAGTGACTAGGGAAGGAGGCAGTGACAGACAGTGACTAGGGAAGGAGGCAGTGACAGACAGTGACTAGGGAAGGAGGCAGTGACAGACAGTGACTAGGGAAGGAGGCAGTGACAGACAGTGACTAGGGAAGGAAGCAGTGACAGACAGTGACTAGGGAAGGAGGCAGTGACAGACAGTGACTAGGGAAGGAGGCAGTGACAGACAGTGACTAGGGAAGGAGGCAGTGACAGACAGTGACTAGGGAAGGAGGCAGTGACAGACAGTGACTAGGGAAGGAAGCAGTGACAGACAGTGACTAGGGAAGGAGGCAGTGACAGACAGTGACTAGGGAAGGAGGCAGTGACAGACAGTGACTAGCAATGAAACTATACAATCCGAGGTTATTGTAACTTTTGTCCGTGTTGTAATTTAATCACTCACGTGTGCATGGGGAAGGTACCACTTCAAACAAGTGTACTCGTATTTGTATGGAGGAAGAGGGTGGAAAACTATTTAGGAACTCCCACCCCCAAGCACACCTGTATGGGGTTTGTACCCCCATCATCAACAAACAGGATCAGACGAGCTTGTCGTCTAGTCCGCGTGACCACCGATGTAAGCTACAAGTTGGACCGATCTCTGTTAGTTGCCATCATAATCTCGAGATCGGTTTTATCACGATCACAATACTCTCTCCCCGAAATCACGACTAACACTTTCATCTTTTCAATACATTAGGACTATGACATGACAAATGTACCGGCATTGGTGGATACGTTGACGGAACGTCAGGCTCGTCTCATATATTTCGGCCAGTGAAGCTTGAAAAGGAGGTAGGGGTTAAAATCCCGGCTTTGGTGGGTTTCCCCCCCCCCC
>CABFWB010000290.1:49384-62188 GCA_902151455.1 Timema bartmani
AACCTAACCTAACCTAACCTAACCTAACCTAACCTAACCTAACCTAACCTAACCTAACCTAACCTAACCTAACCTAACCTAACCTAACCTAACCTAACCATTTCTAGCAGGAAATGACGCACACTACCTAACCTAACCTAACCTAACCTAACCTAACTTAACCTAACCTAACCTAACCTAACCTAATCTAACCTAACCACTGGCAAATATGTGCTGAACTAATACCAGGCTACAACTAAAGTACAAAATTTTCTGACTTTTTTTTACAACCAATATCTAATATTTTTTTACCACAGTGACTTACTACCTGTTCAGGTTATACGCCTATCTACTAATTACACTAATGTGTTAGGAATGAATGAGGTTGAATTTAGAGAAACTGTACCCACATTTGCGTCGAAGAAAAGTGGAAACCATTTAGAAAAAAAAACCTCAGTACACCCGACCAGGATTCGAACCTCGACCTCCCTGTCATCAGCAGTCCAGTCTATTGCGAGAGTGACGCCTAAGACAATGTGGCCACCGAAGCGGATCAAAATGTAATTAAAATCTGGAATTGTAGAATTTGTGTACACCGGGAATTGCTGCTCGTTAGGGCTATCCGCATATTTATACTAGGGTAGAACTGAGGGAGGAAATGTACCCACATTTGCATGAAAAAACCTCAATACACCTGACATGGGTTTGAGCCGCGACCTTGACATCATTGGCAAACCAAACTAAATGAGCCGACGTTTCCCACCGAGGTCGGGATATCGATATCTAACGTTGTGAACTATAGAAGGTTCTGGTAGTAAGAAACTTAGAAATTATAGTTCCTTGTGGCTCACATTGGTACTATTTTATTGTATATTAGTGTTATTGGTACTATCTAGCAATATTGACAGCTGAATATCTCACGACTTGACGTATGAAGGCGTGAAAGTAAATCTATCTGTAAGAAACTGTTTGTTTTCAGTGGCCGGTTGTAAAGAAAGATGGAAGAATCTCCGTACCGTGTTCGTGAGGAAACTGAAACCCGCCCTGGGCGGATCAACGCGCAGAGGGAAAAGAGCGTACTATTTGAAGGAGAGCATGAGGTTCCTGTTGCCGCATCTGAAGGTGGTCCACAACACACACAACCCGGAACATTTCCTCTCCCCCATTAAAGCTGATAATAGCGGCGACGTGGAGGAAGAGTTTGAGAGCGACCCTCTCAACATACCTGTTGACGACGAGGACGAACTTCCAGGAGCAAGCGGACTTCAACAGTACTATGATCCTCCTCCTCCTGAAGACTGTCCTCATGGCCTTGTTGGGAGGATGTCAGCTGCCTCTTGTGCAGACGAGAGGGAGAACTGTCCCAACTTGACTGACAGTCGATCTTTTATTGAGTTTCTAAACCTTGAAAAGGGCAGAACTACCTGCGACGACGATCCTCGCAAGCAGTTCCTGCTTAGCCTGCTTCCTGACATTAAGCAGATGACTGACGTACAAATGAGAAGATTCAAGATAAAAGTTTTAAATTTAGTGGAGGATATTTTGAGTGAGGTTCCTATTGGTAGCACACGTGACTAACCTCCTAATCAGGAGAAGTTTCACCCCATTTGACTGATCCCTTTGCTCCACTGGAACACTCTCTCGTTTGATTTAAACAATCATTTCTATAAACATGACTCAATGTTTACACAAACATGCAATTCCTGTTAAACTGAAAATATCTGTACCTTTTTATGTTGTGATAAATAAACGTCTTTTGACTTATCTGGGTATTATTAATATCTTTTTTCACATTCCTAAAAACTGTCTAAATTATTTTTATTACCATATAAAAGTGGTGCCAACTATTTTTTTTACATAGGATCTACTTCATAAATGCGATCTACATTTAGTAAATATCAGTGTTAAAAATATTACAGCGTCTCTCGCGCCATGATCACTTGGAATGGTTAGCGTAATAGACTATTTTGATGGAGAACAATTGGAAAACAATTGGTCAGATCCTAACTATCCATATGATATCAGTAGTTTAGTAAACTAAAGTCGGCCCTGAATGTATTACTATTAATACAGAAATGTAATATTACAAGGACAAATAAAATGGGGCTGGAATAGTCTGTGACGTCACACTAGCAATAGAATGGACTTCTATTGAGGGGATGATGGGACTCGAATCTCGGTCATGTGTAGTGAGGGTGTTTTTCCCTAAATGGTGTTCTGCTTGGTGGTGTACTGCCTGGTGGTGTCCTACCTGGTGGCATAATCTATAAAGGGGGGGGAGCGACATCTGTACTATCGTTCTTACACTTCACTTCATAGGAAGAGATTTTTATAAAATACAAACATTTTTAACGGTCAATATTGATATCATTCTACTATATTATTATTGTATTGCTGATAATAGCTATCAAAAGTGACAGTTTCAGGTCATATGACTTGACGTATGAATAGGTCGTCTATCTGTCAGAAAGGCCCTTCCTATGCAAACTGAACTGTGCCTAAGTCCACTAAGTATTCGAGGCTTGTAATTGTGTAAAGACGCTCTAACTGGGATGTGAGTGAGTTCCAAACCACACCAACCTGCCGAGCTCGAGTTTCACCGCACAACTTCAACCTCCACCAAATTGTTACCAAAGTATTTCCTACATCCTGACCACAGACTGCGTCACATTCCCAAATATCCTGCCCGGGCTTCTAAGGTTTATAGATAACTATTCTTGTAGGATGTTCCTCACAAATGAGGTCCTGAGAAGAGTGGGTGAGAAGAGAGCCATTTTGTGTGTGATTCTTCGGTACAAAGCAAACTGGATAGAACACATCCTTAGGAGGAACTGTCTTCTACATGACGTCATAGGAGGGAAGGTTGAGGGAAAGAGGAGCTTAGGAAGGAGGAGGATTCAAATATTGGATGACTTTAAGGAGAGAAGAAAATTCTGGGACCTTAGGAAGGAGGCAAAGGACAGGGTGCTTTGGGGGTCTAAGTTCACTGACCAAAGGAATGGAACTGTCGTAAGACAGAACACCTAATAATAAGGTTTACCTAAACTTGTGGTTAATTTTCTAGTAGCTCAGGTCATAGTTTTCAGTGTCGTCGTCCCCCCTCCTATCTCAGGCGTCGTATCTTGTATCCTTCTTTATCTAATTTTAACCAGGTTTTAAAAATACAACGCAATATAAAACAAATATTTTAAAATTTTAAACCTACCAACCCAGTTTCACTGTTGTCAAATGAAGAATGCAGCAGAACTTTCATCGATAAGTTTTCTGGTTCGGACGTAATATTTTACATGATATCTCAGTTAATCGGGCTTGAGATTATATCTCAAATACACGCATGCGCGGAGGAGATACTATTAGAAAAGGAACAGTGAATTCCTTGTCTTTCAAACCAAAGTAGAACTAATTATATTCTTGTTTGAGGTAATTGAGTTAAATTAAATGTAGATGATAGCTGTATTCATAATTAAAGCAGGATTATTTGAATATTTGCAATATTTTTTTTTAATTTACACATAAGTTACATAAACAATTTTATGAAAGAGATTTTATGTTTGTTGATAAAATTATTTTTTTCCCCAAACCGGGATGAAAACAATGATCAAACGAGTACGTCTAGTATATTTCGTGATAATTTTAACTATTATTTCAGTACAAGTTTCTCTACTGAATTAAGAACAAAAAACATGGGCCTTTTCTCGCGTTTCTTACACCCCCACCTTAATAATCGATTAAAAGTGACAGTTAACAGATCCCATGACGTGAACTATGAATACATTAAATTAATGTTAGTAACTTATGTACAGTAGCCCCATGGCTTCTTTGGTGCTGACTGACAGCTCACAGCTGACGGCTTTGAAAAGTTACCAGACCAAATTATGTATCCCTACACCGAACCATATGATCTGCAAAAAACATGTGTTTATCAGCTGTCACTTCTGACCGTCAACATTTAGGTATATACCTAAATGTTGACGGTCAGAAGTCAGCTGTGAACTGTCAGTCAGCACCAAAGAAACCACGGGGCATTTGTAGCTATCAAAAGGTTCCTTCCTATCTAAATCAGACTGTACCTACTAGGGGGCAAACCGTGATCAGCCGGTACAGCTAGAGATGTATTCATACGTCAAATAATTTGATCTTTAGCTGTCACTTTTGATATATATATATTATCAATAGCTGTAAAATAATACTAATGATTTTATCAATGTTTGAATTCTGTCTAAAAGTGTCTTCCTACCGAAGCCGTACTATACAGTCGCAGAGGGTATTTTTTGAAGGCTACTTAAGGTAGCTGTCTGTGTCTGTCCCCTCAGCGAGTCAGGGTGCTGACAGTGGCGAGGTTGAGGTAGCTGTCTGTGTCTGTCCCCTCAGCGAGTCAGGGTGCTGACAATGGCGAGGTTGAGGTAGCTGTCTGTGTCTGTCCCCTCAGCGAGTCAGGGTCCTGACAATGGCGAGGTTGAGGTAGCTGTCTGTGTCTGTCCCCTCAGCGAGTCAGGGTGCTGACAATGGCGAGGTTGAGGTAGGCCCTTCAACAGCTGGAGGGGGTGAAGGGTATACTGGTCGGGCCGGTCTCACTTGAGGGGGAGATATATTCGTCTCTAGAGATGCACACACAATATATTCTATATACATCCTTAAATTTAGACATGTAATTTAATTTTTAAAACATTTCAAGTTGGCATAGTCATATGATATAAAGGTATATAAAACCATTTATTTCTATCAGTAAATTTAAATTAGTTGATTTTGAACCAGATATAAACTGAACCAACGGGCTATCCTCCTACCTCTCCAGTATGAGGTGGACTGGATAGAACTAGCTCTTGATATAGGTGGCGTACTTTAGTAAGTTTCAATGAATTTTCGTGTTCCTAGCACCATAGAGTAAGTTACTATGGTAAATTTGTAATTGGAATTAATTTTTTCACCAATAAAATATGCATACATAAAGTAGTAGATGTTAAAATATTATTTAGACTGTTTATTGAGATCATACTTAACCTATACTTACTCGTGATCACATGGTTTGAGAGGTTGACTATAGTTCTAGAGGTCCATGATATCGTCTAAAGTCTAAACTATTTCTTATTCGTGTGCCAATTTCTGGGTGCTAGGTTTCGCGTGTTTACTAAGAATCGTGTTGTATCAGGTTAACTAATCTTGTCATTTATATGTCTACACGTCTATTTGTTTAAATAGTGGCCGTTAAGTGCCCCTAATAAAATAAAGTGCTCACACGTGCTAAATCGCCCGACTGTGTCCGCCTGCAGCTTGATCCCCGGCAACTGTTGAGACGCGGGTGTGTTGCGGGCTGCCAGCCTTGCAGAGAACTGGCGCCAACATCTGCTTTACACAGACAATCCCCGTTCCCTTCACTATATTATACAACAAGGCTAGTAATAACTTAATCTAGGAGGTATGAATTGTAGGTGAAACTTAAAGAAAACGCACCAACATTTGCTTTAGTAAGGGATGGTAAAACCACACTGAAAGTGTATATATATATATATATTAAAAATCCTTCCAGTGCACCCAGCCTTGATTTTCAGCGGTCACTACGGTAGATTGCGAACTCATTGTATTAGACTACTTGACCACCGGTGCGATTTTAAATATTATGTTTTATTAAAATAAATTACTCCGACCAGAAGGTAGGCCTTCAGTAAGCTCATGAAACACGACTAACATGTATCAGTAAACACGTGAGTTAAGGCAGCAACCTCATCTTGTCTGGTTATTTGGTAACAGCAAGGGTGGGGTTATAATCCTAGTAAAGCTATGGTCCACCCCTTTACCTCCAAGCAAATGAAGGCACACTTCCTCTAAAGTCTACCTTTCTCATAGCTACACCATCATTTTAATATAAGTAGAGCCCGGATGGGTAGTAAGATTCAAGACACATAGTGTAAGCTAAACACGATGTGTAGTTTCTGGCATAATCTACTAATTAATTACATCAATAAAACTCTTATTAATTATAAAGCATCGAAATGTTCTCACGTGTTTATGAAACAAACGAGTTATTTTGTTTGAATTTATCGAAGGTTACTGAGTGCGCGCGTAAATCCACCAATAGCGTGGCTACAGTCCAATTTTCATAGGAAGGTATTTTCTGACAGCTAGAAAAGTAACTAGATTTACCTTAACGTATTCATACGTCAAGCCTTGTGATCTGCAGCTAGCACTTTTGATAGATATCAATAGCTATAAGATAATACCAAATATTTTGTAAAATGTTATCAATTTTGGCTACAAAGTATGTTTGTATTTTCTAAAAGGTTGTTTCTATGAAAATTGGACTGTCGGGTTCTACAAGCCCTCATTATAATATAACAACAAACTTGTTCAACAAACCAGTGCTCCAAGAGGCCTACATGTTCCTATAGCAACCCACGAGTTGTTCGCTCCTGGGACTACACTGTCTGTCTGTCCGCCGTCACACAAACTGATATCAGGACCAGCCTTGGCCGAGAAGAAAGAATCGTCGATTCGAAGAGTGAAGAGTGAAGACAAGCAATGGTTAGAGAGACTATCCCTTTAATCAGGAGGTCCCTGGTGCTAGTATTCAGGATGAAGGCGTTGAATTGAGGCAGGAAATGGTGCGAGGGACTATTCCCTTTAGTGTTATTGTAAAGTGTTTAAACACCTAGTCCTATTGTAAAGTGTTTAAACACCTAGTTCTATTGTAAAGTGTTTAAACACCTAGTCCTATTGTAAAGTGTTTAAACACCTAGTTCTATTGTAAAGTGTTTAAACACCTAGTCCTATTGTAAAGTGTTTAAACACCTGGTCCTATTGTAAAGTGTTTAAACACCTGGTCCTATTGTAAAGTGTTTAAACACCTAGTCCTATTGTAAAGTATTTAAACACCTAGTCCTATTGTAAAGTGTTTAAACACCTAGTCCTATTGTAAAGTGTTTAAACACCTAGTCCTATTGTAAACTTTTATCAGAAACTTGCGAGAATATTTGCTCCACTTTTCCATGAATGATAACAGTTTTATTTCATTGAGTTTTTTTCTGCTAATTCTATCAGTCGATTCTCACGGATTCTTTGATCAATTCGTTTTTTTACCCGTTTACTAAAAATGATGCGCAGTTCAAAAATGGCACAGTCGAGTTGACTCAGTTGTGTTTGCGCATGCGTATGTGCGCGTGTAAATGTATGTTTTGATGGAGTAACTGCGTAAATACGATAAACCGACAAAAGTAGGTCAACTTCCTTCCACGTGTTTCAAGGCCTTACTTCTCTCTCTCTCTCTCTCTCTCGCTCTCTCTCTCTCTCGACGGAATGTGGCTCAGTGTACAAACACTCCGAGCCCAGCAGATTAAATTTGAAGTAGGTCACGCTATGCGCGCCGCATAACGCCATTTTTCGCGTCACCACAGTCATTTATCATTTCTTGGTGACAATAGTGTGTCGCGTTAAAAATACATCACCCACTCAGTTTAATGTGACTATCGGGTGACTCGTCGAACTCTTCCTTACCAACCAAGGCCGTGTGTGGCCAGTCACGTGTCTAAAGTTAGGAGTTGGTCGTTGATGAATAGTTGGAGGGTCGTGCTTGGCTGTGGATCCTTTGAAATATCTTACGTATATTCTTGTAGTCAAATAGAACTACCTCAACTAGTTATGTTACCTAAAACTACCACAATCCATCCATACAAAGCTATGTTACCTAAAACTACCACAATCCATCTACACAAAGCTATGTTACCTAAAACTACCACAATCCATCAACACAAAGCTATGTTACCTAAAACTACCACAATCCATCAACACAAAGCTATGTTACCTAAAACTACCCCAATCCATCAACACAAAGCTATGTTACCTGAAACTACCCCAATCCATCTACACAAAGCTATGTTACCTAAAACTACCCCAAGGGGTGCGACTGACCCATCCCCTATAAGCAGACGTTGTGCAACACCTAATGTTGATGTGGGTTGCATATCCTAAGAGCCCCTTAACGCAATCCTTTGGTTGCCTACATTTGGGGGCTCCAAGGGAAGATTTTAACAAATTTCCCTGTTTCAACACGATAATCAAATGGTGTAGGACCAAGGCAAATAAATACAATTATAAAACAACTATTTGTTTTATACCTACATTAGGTATATTCGGCTAAATATGTAGTCCTGTTTCTAGATTAACCTAACGGTCTCTCAAAAAATATCTCATAGTGTAATATTTACACAAATCTTGTACCACTGGTTCATTTTTAATCTACGGGTCACTTGATCAACACCAGACTACATCTAAAATGTTCTAATATTTGTGTTGGAGTGTAGCTCTAAACCAAACCACTTTGTTAATGACGCTAGAATAGGGTGTTAAGTATTAAGTGGTTTAGTTAGTTTGTAAGTCATATCATTGTATGGTGAGTGTTTAAAAAGTGAAATTTAAACACCTTTTCAATAAAATCATAAATTGTAAATTATTCTCTTTAGAGTGGCGTTTTTTAAGTATTCTTATTTTGGAACTGATTTGTTTGTTTGAATGTTGTTGTTGTTGTTATTATTATTATTATTATTATTATTATTATTATTATTATTATTATTATTATTATTATTATATATTATTATTATAAGTTCAACAAAAGGAATATTGTTTGGTTGGATGTTTAGTTATAATTTATAAATTACCCGTTTCGGTGGCCGCATGGTCTAACGCGCTACTCTCGCAGTAGAAAATGTTACTTTGTTTAACACCGCGTCTTACTACCCGTTCAGCATATATGATAATTACTCTAATGAGGTAGAGATGAGTACTCTAAAATACTTCTTTAATCAACCCGTATTTGCATGGAAGGAGAGTGGGAAACCATTTATGGAAAACCACCCTCAGTAGACCCGATCGAGATTAGAACCTGGATCTCCCCATAATAAGCAGGCCAGTCTAATAACAGAGCGACGCCTTAGACTATTTTGCCACTGAATCTCCTGACACGTCTTTTCACGGCTAAGGTACGAGTCTTACTGCCCGTCTGGCTATCCACTAGTGGGGTAAGGTCGAGGAGGTAGAATATAGAGGAAATGTGTCCACATTTTCATTGAGGTAGAGTGGTAAATCATCCCAATACGCCTGGCTGGGATTTAAACCCCAACCTTCCCATCATTAGCAAACTAAACAAAATGAGACTAGCTATCTAGTCGGCGCGCCCACCGGTGCGGGTCATAGTTTAAGTAGTACTCGTTGAGTTTAGTTTAAGTATAGGTGGGTAAGGCAAGTGTACAAAGGAGTCAGTCTCACCTTGTCTGGGTTGTTGTGAACGTGGAGTTAAGAGTTCGGACCCCAGCTAGGGGTCCCGAGATTTGTTTTTACAAAATAGTTTATCACTTTCCCTCCACACAAATTTGGGTTTAATTCCTTCAAATTCTACCTTCCTCATCCTTACCCCCTTAACGTAAATCCGAGGATAGCCCGGACCGGTGTTAAAACGTGCATAATATTAATTAAAGTTTGGAAACTGCTTCGTGTAATGAACCAAATGGTGGATCATCGATCAATTTAAATAAGCAGTGCTTAATTTGTTTTACGCACGATTTATTTACACGTCACGTCTAACTTGTTATCTCTTTTTATTTTTAAATATGTAAATTATTTAAGAGTAATTGTAAACACATTAGGCCCTAACGTGCGTGGACCTCTGTAAAATCGTGTCCGTATCAAATGCGAGGCTGATGGCTGTTTGAACCCTGGGATATTAGACTGGGTCAAGGGGGGGGGTTTGAATTATATCAGACAGCTTGAGTCGAGAACAAGTCTAAGATTTGATGGCCGCGTGGTCTAAACCAGGGGTCGACAAACTCATTCAGTATGGGAGATACTTTCAAAAAGTCCAATTGTTTCCAGAGATAACCACACTAAATATTTACCGTACCACATATCGGCCATTATTGTGACCTATACAATACACCTTCGTTCAATCATGTGTGTGTGATCTGTGTCTTAGATTCTTAACTGTTAGGGAAATAATGTCAAAAGTTAGTACATTTAGTACTAAAATACTACACATTATTTCTGTTGTCATCATCCCTTTTTATCAACTAATACAAAGCCTACAGCGGTGAATAAGTTATCAGTGGAAAGGATTTTTTTACCGACTTCTGACAGAGCATTCTCAGTTTACGTTAAAACACATTGATTGTTTAAAATTCATGTTAAAAGAAAAATCTAACAATATTTTTGTATCAATTACCGAAAATAAACTCTCTTTGCTATTTTGTGTATACAATTAGCTGAGTATTTAATTTCAACAACCCAACAAAAGACTAAATCATTTGGTGTGGGAGGGAGGTTGAATGTGCGAAAGTTTCGCGAGGGTTTACTGGTGATCTTTAAAATGCTATAAAATAAAATGATTACTCATTTTTTTAGAAAAAAAATTATTGTCAAACATTTAAAAAAAACTTGATGTGTAACTTATTTAGAGTGATTGTCACTTTCGTCCAAAATATTATAAATGCAATGATTAACTTTTTCACTGTCATTCGGATGCGGCTATTAAAATATTCATCTGTGAGTTTCACCACCTGCAGCTGAAAATGACCACGTCCATATTTAGGGTAGAGCAGAGCAGCACCTAAACTTGGAGGGCAGCTGGAACCACAGCTGGATGGTCCTCCTCCTTCCAGACAAGAGGACATCACTATCCTAAACTTGGAGGGCAGCTGGAACCACAGCTGGATGGTCCTCCCCCTTCCAGACAAGAGGACATCATTATCCTAAACTTGGAGGGCAGCTGGAACCACAGCTGGATGGTCCTCCCCCTTCCAGACAAGAGGACATCACTATCCTAAACTTGGAGGGCAGCTGGAACCACAGCTGGATGTTCCCCCTTCCAGACAAGAGGACATCACTATCCTAAACGTGAGCTACCTTTTGGCAGACCAGATAGGATCATAGGGTGTCCCGTCAGGGTTAACTGAGTGCACATGCATTTTCATGGATGGAAAGTGGGAAACCATTTAGGGCAATACATCAGCCTGAACTCGAATATCAACCTCCCGGTCATCGACAAACAGGACTTTTTGAGCCTTACATTTAGTCCTCGTGTCCACGAATTCAGTTGCTAGGGCATTATACAGTGATATTCAACCTCTTTCAACTCATGGCACACTAACAAGGTTCTAAGGTTGTCAAGACACACTAACAAGGCTCTAAAGTTGTCAAGACACACTAACAAGACTCTAAACTTGTCAAGGTACACTAACAAGGCTCTAAACTTATCAAGGCACACTAACAAATCTCTAAACTTGTCAGGGCACACTATCGAGGCTCTAAACTTGTCAAGACACACTAACAAGGCTATAAACTTATCAAGGCACACTAACAGGGCTCTAAACTTGTCAAGACACACTAACAAGGCTCTAAGCTTGTCAAGACACACTAACAAGGCTCTAAACTTATCAATGCACACTAACAAATCTCTAAACTTGTCAGGGCACACTATCGAGGCTCTAAACTTGTCGAGGCACACTAACAAGGCTTTAACTTGTCAGGGCACACTATCAAGGCTCTAAACTTGTCAAGGCACACTAACAGGGCTCTAAACTTGTCAAGACACACTAACAAGGCTCTAAACTTATCAAGGCACATCAGTTTTTTAAGGAACGGTTTTATCATTAAAATAACCAGTATTAAGATTGTGTTTAAAATTTCTAGAACTAAAATTCTAATAATTGTGTCATTTTAAAAATGATGTTGATCATGGATTTAAGAAAGATGTATTTTTACTCCAATATTTCCTAGCTTCTTTTTGATCTTTCCCTCTAATTCCCACGGCACACCTGGTCGAAAACCGCCGCCCTAGGGTATTACAATGGGGTGTGCCAACATCACCAACAAAATACAACATTATGAATGACGTAGATTTGTGTGGTAGCTCCTAATAATTATCTGTTTTTTTCCATTACAATGATTGGTTTATTTTTTCCATTACCTGCCATGTTTGCTCACATTCCAAGGGTAACCAGTTCTTCTGGTAAGAATGGTGGGTTGTCAGAGGAGTATGATTGTTGATATGGTTGTGTTTATAACGTAATGTGTAGCCCAGAGGAGCTTAGTGGCACAAAGGGTCGAACAATAAACCATATTATAAGATTTATTTTATAAGTATTGATAGTATAATGTATCAAGAGTGACAGCTGAAGATTGGATCCTTCCTTCCACAATCTTACTATAGTTGAGTACATATAAGGTCCTTCCTACCACAATCTTACTATAGTTGAGTACATATAAGGTCCTTCCTACCACAATCTTACTATAGTTGAGTACATATAAGGTCCTTCCTACCACAATCTTACTATAGTTGAGTACATATAAGGTCCTTCCTACCACAATCTTACTATAGTTGAGTACATATAAGGTCCTTCCTACCACAATCTTACTATAGTTGAGTACATAATAAGGTCCTTCCTACCACAATCTTACTATAGTTGAGTACATAATAAGGTGTTCGAATATAAAGTATGACAAAACTTCATATTGAATAACGCTTTAAGTTACTCATTAGATTTGTTGGTGAATAATAATGATTAAAACCCGCTCCAGTGAACGAATAGTCTAAGGCGTCAGTCTCGCAATAGACTAGACTGGCGATGAAGGGGAGATCAGGGTTAGAATCCCGGTCGGACGTAATGAGGATGGTTTTTTCCCTAAATGTTTTTTCCACTTTCTCTTCTCTTGGCAAATTGTTGAACTTGGCTGCCCGTTGGACTAAAAGAAGTAGATTAAATTCATTAAATACATCTTCAGTGCTCGAGTTTATTGTTCAACTTGATGTATTTTAAGTTTTTATTAATATTATTTGGGTCATGG
>CABFWB010000290.1:62843-85530 GCA_902151455.1 Timema bartmani
CCTTCCTTCACCTCTGACAAGACGTGTATTAATCACAACTTGTGAATGTGAGGAATGCCAGGCCTTCACCGTGGTTCGGATCCCACGTTAAACTTTAGGTCCTCCATTTCATCTCACAATCACCCTACCATCACACATTAGTGTAAGTGCGTATAACCCGAACGAGTAGTAAGACGCGGTGCTAATATTAATTAATAATAATAATAATAATGCTGCAATTAAGATGTTGACGCTTCATTGCATATCTTTCTTTTTAAATACATATTCTAGCTGTCAGATGAGTGCTCTATGGTTATCTGATTGTACAGTATATTTAGTAGAGATAACAGAGGGTTCTATGGTGATGTGACTGTACAGTATATTTAGTAGAGATAACAGAAGGTTCTATGGTGATGTGACTGTACAGTATATTTAGTAGAGATAACAGAAGGTTCTATGGTGATGTGACTGTACAGTATATTTGGTAGAGATAACAGCAAATGCTGAGGAAATGATAAGAGAGAGAAAACTATTTTCGTGGTAAAAAATTAACTTGAAGGATCTTGACGTAAGTTCTGAGAACACGACAGGAAAACAAACCAATCATTACACGGCGAGTATAACATTCCACGAGAAAGTAGCCTATTTGCTGGTTCGCTGGTTACTGAGACTGGTTAGGATTGAAGTGGTTCGTTATTTCAAAATATGACTCATGCGAGGTGAAGAGCTTCAACCTGTTCCGATTAAAATAACTTACATTTTAAGTTTTATAGTTTTTAAAAAAATAATGGAAAAGGAAAATTATCTCATTTTCAGCGATGTTTCTTGTGAAATGTTGCATTTGTGAGTTGACGGTACTGTACATTCGTTAGAAACACTTTCATCCGAACGCTGACTATCCGAAATTTCAGTTTATCCGGAACATCTTTCCGATTACTTGATACAGATCACCGGAAGAGGTATTTGCACTGCATCGAGATCAAACAGTCTAAGGCGTCACTCTCATGTTAAACCGGCCTGCTGATGACGGGGGATCGGGGATCGATTCCCGGTCGGTTCTATTAATTTTTTAGCACCGCGTCTTAAATACCCGTTCGGGTTTTACGCTTAGTACTAATTACGCTAATGGTTTCAAAGATTAGGGAGTGTATATTTATATTTATAGGAAGTGTACCCGCATTTGCACGGAGGGAGAGTGGAAAACCATTTTGGAAAATACACCCGACCGGGAATCGTCCCCGGATCTCCCCTTTATCGGCAGCCTAGTCTATTACCAGAGTGACGTCATAGGGTTCAAGACCACTCGGCCACATAAACAGCCGACTTGGCCACCCTTTGGTCGCGCCATCTTGCGCAAAGCTGATAGTAACAAGTCGGTTACACGTGTCGCCTTATAAATTGACGCAACACTTACATTAATGGAGGGCGAAAGTAAAAACTAAACATGTCGAGTTAACTGGGTAACTGTGTCAACATTGAGCGACTAAAGTTCAGTCGAGAAACGAGAGCTGGTAATAACTCGCCTGAGGAGTGATCACTCGTGTTGACTGTCATAGAGGACTGTGTTCCTTGGCTGTGCACATACAGTTGTTTTAACTCCTGTGTTGACTGTCATAGAGGACTGTGTTCCTTGGCTGTGCACATACAGTTGTTTTAACTTCTGTGTTGACTGTCAGGGAGGACTGTGCAGCTTGGCTGTGCACATACAGTTGTTTTAACTTCTGTGTTGACTGTCAGAGAGGACTGTGCAGCTTGGCTGTGCACATACAGTTGTTTTAACTTCTGTGTTGACTGTCAGAGAGGACTGTGTTCCTTGGCTGTGCACATACAGTTGTTTTAACTTCTGTGTTGACTGTCATAGAGGACTGTGTTCCTTGGCTGTGCACATACAGTTGTTTTAACTCCTGTGTTGACTGTCAGAGAGGACTGTGCAGCTTGGCTGTGCACATACAGTTGTTTTCGTGCTACTAATTAGCGTCCGGCCGCCCTCAAGTATGGATAAAGTTAAGAGTGAATGTACCGATGGTATTGCCTGGAGGGAGAGTGGTAAATTATTTAATAACCACCAGTTGACCAACCTTAGCACACCCGACTCAGATTCGAGTCTAAATGAATATAAAAAAATAACGTACTAATTAGTATTAGTACTGGCGCAAGGTGCACCCAGGAGGGACGGGGGAGGTAAGCAGGATCTTACACATGTTGATGTGTGTGCCGCAGCCATGTGGATGTGTTTAAGGTGACATAGATAGCTAAGATATAGTTCCTCCTTGCAGTATAATCTTGAGCTTGCAGTATTTGATGTCTGGATGAATAAAGTAAGGTCATCTGTTCAATGATTGTGTGAGATAACAGAAATATTGCCAATAAATCAGTCAATTAAATTATATATTGCTACCCCCTGCCCTGGAAGTGTTGATTCCTGCCCTGGAAGTGTTGATTGCTTAGTCCCATTATGTTGAAGATTTGGGCTCAGATATTTACTTACTAAAAAAAAGTGAAATATGCTCTTAAAAATCTAAATAACTCCTATAAAGCTAAAATATGCTCTAAAATATAATTATGACATTTTTAAACAAACTCTACATTGATTTAGTTCTCAGATAAGTAGTAGACAATAATTGTAATTTGTAAAAAAAAAAAAAATTATTTTTTGCTAACAGTTAAAAAAAATTAGAACAATCTTAAAAATACCGGTATGTAACTATTATATCCTAAAAATTGTTTAAATATTTCCCAAGAATGAAAATTATCTAAATATGTAATTACATGTAAAATACTGTTTTTAAATCAAGGTAGCTCAAAACATATTTATATCCTGTTCTGCGTTCAAATAACGTTTATAGTAAAATATGATGTCATAACCATCGTAGCCATTACAAGAATAATTGTACAGTGTGGGGAGAAATTACTGTCTTTCAGAGTGAACGGAGGTAAGAGAACATGGAACATACATGGACATAACCTCAGACAAATAAAGTAGAACATGGAACACACATCGACATAATCTCAAACAAATAAAGTAGAACATGGAACACACATCGACATAACCTCAAAAAAATAAAGTAGAACATGGAACACACATCGACATAACCTTAAACAAGTAAAGTAGAACATGGAACACATCGACATAACCTCAAACAAATAAAGTAGAACATGGAACACACATCGACATAACCTCAAACAAATAAAGTAGAACATGGAACACACATCGACATAACCTTAAACAAATAAAGTAGAACATGGAACACACATCGACATAACCTCAAACAAATAAAGTAGAACATGGAACACACATGGACATAACCTTAAACAAGTAAAGTAGAACATTCTATCATCAGTACGCCAAACTAAAAACATAAAATAAGTTATCTTCTCTTCTAATTTTCGCAATTATTAGTTCAAAAAACAGGTTTATTATCTATCATCCGCCCACTCATTCATTTGTTCATATCTCGTTCCCCCCTGTACCGTCAATCCCACATTTATTTAGTACCATTCGTGATGTACGCGTATGTTCTAATTACGTTAATGTGTCAGGGATGAGGAAGGTTCAACTTAAAGGAAGTGTATCAACATTTGCATGGAAAGAAAATATAAAATATTTTAGGAAGCCAACCTTCAGTGCGTGACATGGACTCGAACATGTATCTTCCCGTCAACGACAGTCCAGATTATTGCAAGAGTTGCGCCTTAGACCGTGTGACCAAAGCGTGAATCAAGGAGGGTAAGTTATCGATCAAACATAATATTTAGTCCGATGAGGGAGAAAATTTGAACCAAGAGAAGATAGTTTTTTAGTTACATAAAAATATGTACCAAGGTAGGTTAATAGACGAGTTTTAAGACCATGATGCTCCTCAACTATCTAACACTAGGAAACACGAAGAGGAGAACACATTTTAAGGGACAATAAGTAGCACCTGGATTCGAGTCCCAGAGTCGTCCACATCCTAGTCAGACGTGCAGACAGCTCGCCTAATCCTACGATCATGCCGTGCTTCAGGTTTTTTATAGCAACATTTATGAATCTGTTTAGGAAAGAAGCGCTTGTGGTCGTTTAACGACTTGTCGGTGGAATGTGTCCATTGTCACAGCTTTGTGAGCCGATGAATGGCAAGTATCGGTGATTAGCATAACTCACAGGCGGAGCATTGTGTAAACTCCTCGTTAAAGAAGTACTTTATCGTGTTTTATGTTTGTGTTTTCACTATTTCATACATAGACATGGACATTTTCCTACCGCGATGCTCGTTTTGTGTAGACCTATAATATTATTGTTCATCTGCAGCTGGGAATACAGCTGAACGGTTTGATGGGTGTCCACAATTGATATTTAGATATTATTTGCTCATACCTCAAGGATTAAAAAAACCTATTCTAGCCCCCAAATTAGGGTTAATCCATTAATGACTGACTGTTTAAAATAGTTCAGACGATTGTGTATAGAATTGATATCTGAGGAGTGTTTGGGCAAGTAACACCATATACTTGTTTTGGGGGAGAATCTCTTTAGAGCACATTGATTGATGACTTTTACTTTCTCTCTATCTTACAGGTAGAGAAAGTATGGTGATCGTCAAAAAAATCGAACTCGAGATTTTGATGAATTTTGACGTTTCATGACTTCCTGAATCCGAAAAAGTGGTTTTTGAATTTCCGTCTGTCTGTCTGTCTGTCTGTCTGTCTGTACCTCCAACTAGAGCCTAAACTATTTTACCGATTGAGCTGAAACTTGATATCTAGGGTTTTCATAGGGTTGCCCCGAGGGGTTTTTGGAATTGGATATCTACCCCTAAAATTAAGGGTAGTTTACTGAAGGGAAAAAAGAGAAAAAGTCGATTTTCTCAAAATCGGCTCTAACGATTTTGATTAAATTTCATTTATGAACATTAATAAATATTCCAAACAAAATGGCTACTCTCAATATTTCGGCAAAATGGCTTTAAGGGCTCCGGTCTGATGCGTAAATTAACATTTTTTATAATAGCTCCGAAACTATTTGAGATATGAAATTACTTAGCATTACAAATATGTATATATATTTATAATACAAATATTTTATTCGAAACATATTTTTATAAAATCAATAATTTTCAATCTATACGCAATTATATATATATTTTTAGCTTTTTGGACATTAAAGCTTAAGTATTGCGATCGTAAAAAAAACTAACCTGAAATGTTGATGGATTTCGACGTCTCATGACCCCCCGAACCCTAAAAAATAGTCTTTGCAATGCCGTCTGTCTGTGTGTCTATTAAAACTTAAAATTAAGGGTAGTTTACTGAAGGGCAAAAAGAGAAAAAGTCGATTTTCTCAAAATCGGCTCTAACGATTTTGATTAAATTTCATTTATGAACATTAATAAATATTCCAAACAAAATGGCTACTCTCAATATTTCGGCAAAATGGCTTTAAGGGCTCCGGTCTGATGCGTAAATTAACATTTTTTATAATAGCTCCGAAACTATTTGAGATATGAAATTACTTAGCATTACAAATATGTATATATATTTATAATACAAATATTTTATTCGAAACATATTTTTATAAAATCAATAATTTTCAATCTATACGCAATTATATATATATTTTTAACTTTTTGGACATTAAAGCTTAAGTATTGCGACCGTAAAAAAAACTAACCTGAAATGTTGATGGATGTCGACGTCTCATGACCCCCCGAACCCTAAAAAATAGTCTTTGCAATGCCGTCTGTCTGTGTGTCTATTAAAACTTAAAATTAAGGGTAGTTTACTGAAGGGCAAAAAGAGAAAAAGTCGATTTTCTCAAAATCGGCTCTAACGATTTTGATTAAATTTCATTTATGAACATTAATAAATATTCCAAACAAAATGGCTACTCTCAATATTTCGGCAAAATGGCTTTAAGGGCTCCGGTCTGATGCGTAAATTAACATTTTTTATAATAGCTCCGAAACTATTTGAGATATGAAATTACTTAGCATTACAAATATGTATATATATTTATAATACAGATATTTTATCCGAAACATATTTTTATAAAATCAATAACTTTCAATCTATACGCAATTATATGAATTTTTTTAACTTTTTGGACATTAAAGTTTAAGTATTGCGACCGTAAAAAAAAACTAACCTGAAATGTTGATGGATGTCGACGTCTCATGACCCCCCGAACCCTAAAAAATAGTCTTTGCAATGCCGTCTGTCTGTGTGTCTATAAAAACTTAAAATTAAGGGTAGTTTACTGAAGGGCGAAAAGAGAAAAATTTGGTTTTCTCAAAATCTGCTCAAACGATTTTGATTAAAATTCGTATCTAGGCGTTGATTAAGATTATAAATAAACTGGCTATTTTCATTTTCCTATGAAAATGATTTTTAGGGTACTTTACAGAAGCGTTAATTTCCGTATCTCCACAACTATTTGAGAAACTAAACAACTTATCATTGCAAAATTGTAGGACTATTAGAAATAAAAAACTTTTATTTGACATATATTTTTATAAAAGCAACAGTTTCTGAGATATTTGCAAATATATTAATACAATTTTGTGAGCTTTAGTTGTAAACATATACTACTTAAGTCTTAACGCAATAATTCTCCAATGCCATAGAGTAATTAAATATAAGTATCTAAAAAAGTATGTTATTTTTCCTTAAAGCTCTTAGGAGAAATGTTTGCATAGCAATGATCTATCTCCATTTTAGACTCAATAGTCAATATTTACATTTTTTATTGGTCAAAATGTATAAATGAATAATTAAATATCAATGCGATGACTTGAAGATCTGCAACACCTTATAAAATGTTAAAATTTTAACCAGAAATCGAAATTTTAATACGAAGTGTTGACCCTTGTGGAAGACATTAAACTGTTTGAAATGCTCTTAGGTGGACAAAGATGCGCCTCTTTTCTCATTGATTATATATCATTGTATATTATTTTATGCGTGTTCTTATGTGGAGTGGTGATGATACAATGTACATTATTCCGTTCAGAAATCTTACGAGTTTATAGAAAGAGAGAGAAAGTCTGTGCGGTGCGCCGTACCATTTATTTTTTTATGGGTAAATGTTGATTTTTCTTTTTTTTTAATTGAGGTTAATTTATTAATTTATGAAATTGTACATTTTTTTAACTGTTAAGCTATATATATTTTGTTCAAAACGTATATCTGGAGATTGTTTCACATGATTACTAATATTAATGTTTGTTATTCTGCGGGAAACTGATTAACGTTCAACTTATGACGTTCCAAGCTATAGCACCTTATACGAGAAGTTAGGTACGATTGTCTCGAAACGTTAATTTTATTGCGCCTTTGTGCAAATGTGTTGGCTACTAGCTAAACCCTATCTACGATAGGAGAGGTGGTGACAGCTAGAAAATGTTACCATGTATTCATTCGCCAAACCACATGATCTGCACCGAACATTCTAACACACAACTCACTCTGCTGGGAGGTGTAACTCCATAACAACATCTTACTACCGGAACGGGTTGTACGTAATTTTAATTTAGATTAAGGATAGGGATGAGGAAGTTTAGGAATGTTGGTCCAGGTCTCGTGTTCATTCTGCTATATCTCTTCCCATGTCGATCCTACTATAGGTCTGTCCCAGGTCTCACGTTCATTCTGCTATATATATTGCCATGCCGATCCTACTATAAGTCTGTCCCAGGTCTCACGTTCATTCTGCTATATTTCTTCCCATGTCAATCCTACTATAGGTCTGTCCCAGGTCTCGTGTTCATTCTGCTATATCTCTTCCCATGTCAATCCTACTATAGGTCTGTCCCAGGTCTCACGTTCATTCTGCTATATCTCTTCCCATGTCGATCCTACTATAGGTCTGTCCCAGGTCTCACGTTCATTCTGCTATATCTCTTCCCATGTCAATCCTACTATAGATCTGTCCCAGGTCTCGTGTTCATTCTGCTATATCTCTTCCCATGTCAATCCTACTATAGGTCTGTCCCAGGTCTCACGTTCATTCTGCTATATCTCTTCCCATGTCAATCCTACTATAGGTCTGTCCCAGGTCTCACGTTCATTCTGCTATATCTCTTCCCATGTCAATCCTACTATAGGTCTGTCCCAGGTCTCACGTTCATTCTGCTATATCTCTTCCCATGTCAATCCTACTATAGGTCTGTCCCAGGTCTCACGTTCATTCTGCTATATCTCTTCCCATGTCAATCCTACTATAGGTCTGTCCCAGGTCTCACGTTCATTCTGCTATATCTCTTCCCATGTCAATCCTACTATAGGTCTGTCCCAGGTCTCACGTTCATTCTGCTATATCTCTTCCCATGTCAATCCTACTATAGGTCTGTCCCAGGTCTCACGTTCATTCTGCTATATCTCTTCCCATGTCAATCCTACTATAGGTCTGTCCCAGGTCTCACGTTCATTCTGCTATATCTCTTCCCATGTCAATCCTACTATAGGTCTGTCCCAGGTCTCACGTTCATTCTGCTATATCTCTTCCCATGTCAATCCTACTATAGGTCTGTCCCAGGTCTCGTGTTCATTCTGCTATATCTCTTCCCATGTCAATCCTACTATAGGTCTGTCCCAGGTCTCACGTTCATTCTGCTATATCTCTTCCCATGTCGATCCTACTATAGATCTGTCCCAGGTCTCACGTTCATTCTGCTATATCTCTTCCTATGTCGATCCTACTATAGATCTGTCCCAGGTCTCACGTTCATTCTGCTATATCTCTTCCTATGTTGATCCTACTATAAGTCTCACTCCACAGAATGTAAAGGGCTCGTGTTCTCGAGGCGGAAATACCGTAGCGATGACGTCACGTGTGAGTGTGACCTGCTCAGCATCGTGTGTCATGTGCTTGTTTCCCACACCTCGGGCCTACCTTGTCATCGTTTGGTGGGAGAGGGCGGTAATATACTCTTGGAGGGGGTGGTAATATACTCTGGGAGGGGGTGGTAATATACTCTGGGAGGGGGTGGTAATATACTCTCGGAGGGGGTGGTAATATACTCTAGGAGGGGGTGGTAATATACTCTTGGAGGGGGTGGTAATATACTCTTGGAGGGGGTGGTAATATACTCTCGGAGGGGGTGGTAATATACTCTCGGAGGGGAAGGGTGCAAGAGTGACCATTTCACGAACTGGGCAGTTTCACTATTTTGGGGTGTACTATATTAAATGGTGTCACCCTAGTTGGACCTGCTAGTTACTATAGTTTCAGTACATTGGACCTGCTAGTTACTATAGTTTCAGTACATTTGACCTGCTAGTTACTATAGTTTCAGTACATTGGACCTGCTAGCTACTATAGTTTCAGTACATTGGACCTGCTAGTATTATAATCAAATATATCAAATCAGAGTTAACAAACATTATAAGCCTGAGATTGAACAACCAATAAATGTATTAATGTATTAATAAAATTAAACTTTGTTTAATCCAAAGATTAGGTAATAGTTGGGGCTTAAAGATGTATTAAAGTCTTATTAGATCTGCCTATAGCCTATCATACATAGGCTTATCCTAACATAATAATAGTACGAACACAACAACCAGACCCTAGGACAGCGCTTTTCAACTGGTGTGCCGCGACGGGCCAGCAGGTGTACCGTGTGAGTTTGAGGGAAGATAAAAAAGAAGCGAGAAAAAAATTTGAGGGAAAAAAACTAATTCTTTTTAAATCAATAATAAACGTTATTTTTAAAAATAACCCAATTATTATAATTTTAGCTATTCACTGTACAAACACAATTTTAATACTCGTTATGTTAATGATAAAACCTCTCCTTAAAACACTGATAGTGTGCCTTGATAGGTTTATTGCCTTGGTCAGTGGGTCGTGGGTTGAAAGAGGTTGAAATGGCTGCTCTAGACCATATTTGTGGTCGGTTGAGGTAGGTGAGGCAGACGTTCAGGATATATTGTGGTCGGTTGAGGTAGGTGAGGCAGACGTTCAGGATATATTGTGGTCGGTTGAGGTAGGTGAGGAAGGCCTGGTCGAGTAATGTTGAGACTTTGCAGTCCGTGGGACGGTACCAAGAAACAATTACACCGCCCGTCATAACCACTCTTGCAAACAAAGTGCTGGAACATTCTAGAGAGCTGACAGGGAGGGAATGCTACAAGACTAAGTTTGTTGACTCCTGAGGTCCTTCACATGACCTACAGTAGGCCTGCAGATGTTTGCAGGAGGTGAAGAGCAACGTCTTTGTTTAGAACTGTGTTCAGCAGTTTTCACAACGGATTTCATTAATTATTAATACAAGGTTTATTTTTTTAAATGTCAAGGAATATCAGTATAAATATATGCTTTATGAAATAGCGTTAAAATAAATTAATATACACCAGTAAACCTTTGCGAAACTTTTGCACATTCAACCTTCCCCTTCCGCCCCCCTAAAAAAATGTTTTAGTATTTTGTTGGGTTGTTGAAATTAAATACCCAACGAAGTGTATACACAAAATATCAAAGAGAGTTTATTTTCGGTAATTGATACAAAAATTATTAGATTTCTTTTAATTTAAATTTTATAAAACAATGTGTTTGAACGTAAACTGAGTATGCTATGTCAGAGGTCGGTAAAAAATCCTATCGACTGATACCTTATTCACCGCTGCAGGCTTTGTATTGGTTGATAAAAAGGGATGATGACAACAGAAATAATATATAGGATTATCAAGATGTAAAATGTCTCTAAGAACCTCGGCATTCTGTTTAAATTAAACTGTTCCATAAGAACAGAAGCCTGAACAAAGACATCCACCAAATCACTTCAAACGTGGTGTAGTTTTTAAAGTTTTCCGAGCATTTTACCCCATTAATCATGTTTGTTTATCAGTCGATATAACGCTACATGATATAGTATGATTCTGGTAATAAGAATGGCCTTTCCTACCAAGATATAATGTCCGTAGCGCTACGGCGAAGATATCTTATTGGTGTATGAGGTTGAGAGTGGCTACCGCAGTACCAGTCCTTCTAAACACTTACAGCCATTTTGAATAATCACGTTGTAAGGAAGTAGTATTGAAATAGATGGACATATTGTTCTGGAGTTGGACGATATTCAGATAGCCAGTGCTAAACTCCATTCCCAGTAGGAATTACTCTCTGAATGGTCTTTTTTCCTACCAATATCCTACTATATAATAAGAGTTAAGGTAGGAAAAAAGGCCTTTCAGAAAACAATTCCTACGGTGAACAGACTTTAGGTCTGTTACCCCTTTCTTAAAAACGAGGCTGTCAACCCTATTTGTGTTATTACGTATTTTCTTTTAGCACCGCGTCTTACTACCTGCTCCAGGTTATACGCATGAGCTAGGGATAAGAAAGGTCAAATTTAGAGGAAATGTACCCGAATTTGCGTGAAGTAAGAGTGAAATACCAGTTGTACGACGGGCCAGGATTGAAACCCCGAACTCCTCGCCAACAGTAGACCAGTCAATACGAGACTCACGCCTGTATAACTATGCCTACCAGTGCGGGTGAAGATGGTTGCTCCCACATACTTAGTTCATGTACTGACCTGTTCATGATTTTCGCGACCAATTTCTCTAGAAGTTATTTGAAGGGTGGTTTATTCTTGCCGTGTTGCACTTTTGATGCCCTTTTTTGCCATAATGTACAGTACGAACATGAATATTGCAACACCGTGGAGCTACAAATGGCACAGCAAGGGTATTCTTTAAATGTTTTCTCCCTCAGCCTGATCCTCTATGACACTCCTTTCTTCTTCGTAACTATGCGGATATTCCGAACGGGTATTAAGACTTGGGGCATATTATAATAGGAGTGATGCGATTCGCCGCTAATATCTTATAATTCCACCAATCATTTATTGCAAAACATGTATTGTTTGTAAATGGTGATCCTTGTATCTGAAAATAGTCGCTCGTCCTTGTATTTGTGAGAGTAGGTGGGTTTTTTTATATTATTTATGGGTGTAATGTCAGTAGTCGACCTTAAAACACTCCTTTCTCGTCCATTCTTGGATTGAACACACACTCGAAAGGACACGAAGTGCAAGTGATTGTTGTATTTGAGGTCAAGGTGACTGGTTAGTGTGCCGCGATATAAACCTGGAGGATGGCCGATATAATAGTCCAATAGACTATCTGGATTCTGTCACATTGTGTATGTTTACAGGACATGTGGTTTCTTTAGACTGCACTCAACGGGGGAATGTTGGGAATGTCACTTAAGGGCAGTTTTTATAGTAACACTATTTCCTGACATATAACATATTTCTCCAGTAGAAACAGAGTTTAATTTTCTTCACCTGGTGATATCAACAGTTGTTGAATATCTATCGAGGAAGTCCTGGAATTTAATGACAATTTTTTATCTTCAGTTAGAAAGTTTGTCACCTAATGCCGCCATGCTCATGACATATATTCAACAACTGTTGATATCACCATGCTCATGACATATATTCAACAACGGTTGATATCAACATGTGTAGAAAATTAAACTATATGTTTCTACTGAGAATTATTTGATTTATTTTGACCAAAAAAATGTTTTGACATAAAAACTGCACAAACTCTGAGCTTAACTCGTATTTCCTACAATACCACCTTAAGGCTGCCACCCATCCCTTATTTCGTGGAGTTGTTCGGATTAATTCTTACATTAAATCTCTTTCCAAACTGGGGACGCAATAAATACTGTATTTTTCAAACTAAGCCAATCCGAATATCTATTTCGATTCTTCCGTTTTACTATTTGGGGAACAACTTTTACGTTATTGCTTTTGCGCTTAAGAGTCCAACTCACACCATAATGTTTTAAACTACAACAAAATTTAATAATTACTTTAAAACAAAACCATTAAATTAAACTGGTCCCAGTGTTGTAGTTTTCAAGTGAATTAGGTAGGAAACCGCACTTTGATAGTTTTTATGGTTCGAGTCAGGCCCCGGTTTATTACTGGGCAGACTGGGCAGACTGGGCAGACCAGACTTTAGGGGGCACACGAGAGGGGAAAAAAAATTTAAGAAGAAAAATATTTATTTTATTTACACAAGAATTAAAAAGCGACAAAATTGAACTATTATATTTGTTGCGTTTATTCTGCCTGTAAAAATGCGAGATGCATAGATGACAATTGATTTCCTGCCATCCACGCATTCTAGTGTAGTAATTTCAAACTAACCCTTAGTTACGGTGAAGTTGAACTATTAAGGAAAGTGACTCTAGAGAGCCGTGTGAGGCTGGTATTTGCACTTCTTGCTATTGTGTGTGACGTGTTTATGTACATGTGTATAGCGATGTTCATAAATAAATAACACTTATAAAACAAACAAAATATGTTGTTTTTATTTACTATGGCTGCGTCTTTACTCTAGGGATAAATAATCAAAATAACCGAAAGGCTAATCAGTGTGCATTTTTTAAATATAAAACATAGCTTCTAATGATTAGTCAATTAGATGACCTGGCGGTCTAGAGGTAAGGTGTCGGCCTTCTGTACTGGGGGGTCCGGGTTTCAATCCTTGGTCCCAGCACAGATTTATCTGATTGCCAAACCCTTCCAGACACCCAGAGTTCTCTCCATGAATCAGACAGTGCAAGGCCTACTATAGACACCCAGAGTTCTCTCCATGAATCAGACAAGTGCAAGGCCTACTATAGACACCCAGAGTTTCCTCCATGAATGAAACATCCAATGAATGACCGATTGAGAGCCAACTACATATTATTACAACTATTGTTTACTTTCCGTGGTCCAGGAGTAATTGACGGCGTCTATGATCGTAAAAACAAGTATTATAACCTATACCCGCAGCGTCTTGGAACAACCTTAATTATTGACAGCCCAAACTTTTTTTAATTTAATGTGTTCATGCGCCAAGCCATATGTTACATAGCTATCCCTTTCCTTAGAAACAGTATCAATGTTGTCATCTGTTTAATTAATATAAATACACCTTTTCAGTGGGAAGCTATTTCGTCATTCACGTCTACCATTGTTTGCAGGTTATTGGGAGATTGGGACTCAAAAATCGGCCATCTGAAGCGTTATATATGTTGCGTAAATGTTTTCCCACCCTCCTTCTCCACAAATGTTGACACATTTCATCTAAATTCTGCCTACATCTAAATATGTATGATGGTGGTAAGACTCTCAGTCCGTAGAGATTTATAGCTGTAGTGACGTGTTCAAACGTTGGCTACACTGCATTTATTGGTATAATATGTTCATATTGCCTCTCTCTATGACAATTCCACTATAGTTTCTCCCTATGGTGATTCGACATTAATCTCTTTCTATGGCTATTCATAGAGACCCTGTTTGGGGATAAATTAATAAATTTAATTTTATTATATAAAATGTTGGTTTTTGGTTTACAAAGTCGGTAAACAAAATATTAATTTTTGGTTAAAAATGCTAACAAATTAACTTTTATTTAACTGGTATAGTCTGATAGTGTAACTGATAAAAAGAACTACGGTTAAAATGTGTACATTCCAAACAAACCAGAGCTTAGAGGTTGAAAATATATAATTTATTTTGCTAAAACATTTTATTTGTTCGAGGGAAATACATTTTCTAGCATTAATAATCTTTTAGTGGTTATTGGAATGATATGCCATTGATTCGCATTTTGAATCGCCACATATGACCACAATTCGCAATAAAATAACCAAGTGGTCAAATTCATGAAAATGTTTATTTCCATTTTATTTCGTGCATCTGTTGTTAATTCAAAAATTCTGCATTGAACTTTAAATATGTTTTCATTTTTCATGGTAATTTTAAAGTTATTTTTAAACTTAATAAAAACACGTGTCTAGAATGGAAATTCCGGTGTATCTAGGTATTCTAATAAAACATAAGAAATAGATGGATATAAAACTAAAGCGACTTTCTTAATATATTAAGTCAAAATAATGTGTTTCCTTAAGATCAATTTTGGCACCCATTGTTTTATGTTTATCGAACCAAGCAGTTATTTTACTTTTCAATTTGTATTTATTTTTAACATAAAGATGTGGTTATACTATCATTCATAAAGTATTGCAATGGCCGTGTTCTGTTCACATACTTTCTTTTACTACACACATTTTACGTCCGTTTTAAAGTAATAAAAATGATCACTAAAACTTGTTGTTATAAAAACAAATATCACAGAGGGAGCTAACCATTTTTATGTTAGAATATTTTAGAAATGGTTGAATACTAGATTTTACAACAAGTAGTTCAATAAACTGGTTAAAAAAAGATCTGATAATTTGATTCATTACTTAAGGCATCCAAAGTTGAATGAACGTATTTAAGATTACTGCATGGCCGTCATAGCAATGAACAGAATATTGTAGTGTCAGTATCGGTGGACACGCGGAACTAGACGTCAGGATTGTCTCGACCAATTTGAAAGTGACACGGAGTTTGAGGGCACATGCACCAAAGAGTTACAAGTTGTCTTATTGAACAGACAGAAGTAAAACGAAATATTTTGGTTTTGAAAATAAAAGTTTGATGAAAGTGGCTTTAATTAACTTAAATGTATTTCATAGATATAATCATAGTTTGAAAAATATGCCAAAATATTTTGATGTATTCGTTGAATTTTAATTTATACAATTTTCTGAGAGTAGTTTTATTTGTGGTTGACCTCGTTAGTTTTGTGGTAAAGTGCTCGCCTCACGACCCGATGTTCGTGGGTTCAAACCCAGCTGGGGTCAACGGATGTTTCTTGAGCGATAAAAAATCCGTAGCACAACTTCCTTTAGAGTGGAAGTAAATCCTTCGTTCCCATGTCGATTGTGGTTTATAAAATAAACCTGGGAGGTATGTGGAAATACCTTTCCCGGCAAAATTGGTAGGTCCTTTCACTCTCGCTCATAGAAACTCTCGTGTGCTGATATAATCAGTCGGTTCATAAAGTGCACTTTAAATACCTCAAATAATTATAAGAAAATTAAAATTGTATTTGTGTTGGCAACATAAATTATTCATGAAACAAAAATTAAAACAATTAACTTGTGAGTATGCGTCGAATATTTCATAATAGCTCCTCCATTGGTTATTTCGTGATATGTCCTCATTATTTCGTTACAATTTTCTGTAAGGAATCAGGTATGAAAACATCGCCCAAGTGTAGATTTTGGATCCACATAACAAATATAAATTACTGTAGGCCTATAAATTATTAGATAACATTTTGAAGCAGAAAGTTAAGGAGGATTTTAAAATTGGTGCTAACTATCCATGTTGAAACACAACCCAAGGAGCTACCATGTTGAAACACAACCCATGAAGCTACCATGTTGAAACACAACCCAAGGAGCTACCATGTTGAAACACAACCCATGTAGCTACCACGTCGAAACACAACCCAAGGAGCTACCATGTTGAACCAGAAACCTAAGGAGCTAACATGTTGAAACACAACCCATGTAGCTACCATGTTGAACCAGAAACCTAAGGAGCTACCATGTTGAAACACAACCCATGAAGCTACCATGTTGAAACACAACCCAAGGAGCTACCATATTGAAACACAACCCATGTAGCTACCACGTCGAAACACAACCCAAGGAGCTACCATGTTGAACCAGAAACCTAAGGAGCTAACATGTTGAAACACAACCCATGTAGCTACCATGTTGAACCAGAAACCTAAGGAGCTAACATGTTGAAACACAACCCATGTGGCTACCATGTTGAAACACACCTCAAGGAGCTAACATGTTGAAGCTGAGACTAGAAGACAATCTCAGAACTGGGTGTTCCATTGTTTCAGTCCCTGCCACGTGTAACCACCACTCAGCCTTGAGTCTGTAACTTCCCGCCTGCAGACCTCCACAACTGGGTCAACTCACTCACACGTGGCCAAATCTATATTCCACACCGCCATGTCACGTGTGTGATTGGTATCTTCTGTCTGTTGACTGGGTCTTACATAGCAACTAAACACAACACACGACAATAATTATAAGATAATCAAATCTCACCCACTTCGGTGGCCGCATGGTCTAAGGCGCTACTCTCGCAGGAGACTATACCACTGATGACGGGCAGATCGAGGTTCGAATCTTGGTAGGGTGTACTGAGGCTGGTTTTTACACACACAAAAATTCCAACTCACTCTCCACGCAAATACGCGTGCACTTCCTATAGATAAAATCTTCCCAATCCTTAAAACTATCAAAGTAATTACAACATAAGCGTATAAACCGAATGGGTAGTAGGACGCGGTGCAAAAAAATTAATAAATTCTTATCACATGACAATAAAAAACAATTAACAGTTACTTGGTGTCCGTTCGGGCTATACGCATTAAATATACCAATAAGATAGGCTTAAGTAAAGTAGAACTTAGGACAAATATACCCGCATTTGCATGAAGGGAGGATGGGAAACCAAACCACCCCCAGTAGACCCAACTGGGATCCAAGCCCCGACCTCTTTGTCACCAGCAGTCCAGTCCAAGACGAGAGTGACGCTTGAGACACCGAACCACCGATGCGGGTAACGTTGAAATCCTGAATAGGTCATAAATACACTCCATCTAGTTGTAAAATGATACTTGGTCACGAGAATCGATCCCAGCACCTCACTGTTCTACCACTGAGCTACCCAGGTTTGTCTCATGCTCAAGGTCATTCATCTCTCATAGTACAATGATAGTATGGATGTATTGTCTCATAGTACAATGATAGTATGGATGTACTGTCTCATAGTACAATGATAGTATGGATGTATCGTCTCATAGTACAGTGATAGTATGGATGTATTGTCTTATAGTACAATGATAGTATGGATGTATTGTCTCATAATACAGTGATAGTATGGATGTATTGTCTCATAGTACAATGATAGTATGGATGTATCGTCTCATAGTACAGTGATAGTATGGATGTATTGTCTCATAGTACAATGATAGTATGGATGTATTGTCTCATAGTACAATGATAGTATGGATGTATTGTCTCATAGTACAATTATAGTATGGATGTATTGTCTCATAATACAATTATAGTATGGATGTATTGTCTCATAGTACAGTGATAGTATGGATGTATCGTCTCATAGTACAGTGATAGTATGGATGTATTGTCTCATAATACAATTATAGTATGGATGTATTGTGTTCAACGCAAATCCGTACAATTAAAACTTGAACACCTTGTTTACCCTAAAAGGAATCAAACTTACCTTGATATGTTCCACTATGGAGCAGTTAATAATATAGTATTTGATACCGTCCCAGTTCCATGTTTCAAACACGTACAAATATCGAAACTAAACTGTTATTTCCTACTTTCAATAGCAGACATGTCGGCCATGAAGATCTAGAAACAAAGTTTTGTGTGCTTGGGGAATATAAATATTTTGTTTCTGATCCTAATGGTCACAATTAATCTTTCTCAAGCACATAATGAATTAAGTGGGTGTTGTAACAAGTGCTTAACCTTTCACTAACTGATTACAATACACCGACTAAATTAATTACTCAAAATAGTGGCACAAATTAAACAAACCGCAATTAAAAATCTAGCTAGCAACAAAATATATTTTAAGCAACCAAATTATTCTGGCCGCGGTGAATTTTTCTTTTCAAATATTTATCATAAATATATTAATGTCTTAGTATTTTCCAAGCCTACCTTACAACCACAACTCCCCTATAGTTATGCAACCACACATAAGCGTCGCTATCTTATTTTGAACACGTGTATTACTTAGCCTACCACCCGTTCCAGATATAGGCCTAAGCATATGCATGCTACTAACTACGGTAATGGGTTCAGGATGAGTAAGTTTGAATTTTAGAAGAAGTGTACCTGCATTTGCGTGAAAGGAGCGTGGAAAGCCACTTTAGAAAACCACCTGACCGGGATTCTAACCCCGATATCCCCGGCTTCAGCAGTCTATTCTATTGCTAAAGTGATGCAATAGAGTTTGTACCATAGAGCCACCAAAGCGGGTACTAAATGCTTACAACAGCATATTTGTGTTGATTCGTTTGTGCTGACATGCGCCTCCAAGGAGCATGAGTCGTTTAAAAACATTGACGTGTTGTATTTCAGCTGCGGGGAAGATTCGTCTGTCTGTCTGTCTTCTCCATGTTGTTTTTTTGGCGGGAAATGTGGACGTAGGACAAAGAGTTGTATGTCCTCCCCCATTTCGGATCCTAAACAAACAAAATTCACGACAGTTACATTTATATACAGCAATATATTAGTATAGTTTCACAAAAATCCTTAGATAAATTTAAATAAATATTAGATTTTCACAAACATGGTTTAATACTAGTCAAATAGTTTTATAGGAAATTTTATAAGGAATCCAAAAACCCACCTTATTTAAAATAGGTCTACTGACAAGGAACAGAAAATTATTAAATTCAATGCTAGCTACTGTGCGTACATGCCAAAAACAAAATGTATTCCCGGGAGTTCCAGAAAAGGACACAGACCATTGTATTTTGAGCCTGATAGCGATTGCTACTTTATCGCTGACCGAGGTGGCCGGATAAAACGAGCCTTGGTCACGGCCGATTAACCGGGGTCACGTTCGAACCAGAAATCGCATTGACGTGCGGTTTATCACATTCTCCACTTGACAACAACGGAAATAGGGATCAGTAGATCAGTAGACCAGAGGAAACCTCTCCAAGATTAAACATCTGACTCAGTAGACCAGAGGAAACCTCTCCAAGATGAAACACCTGGCTCAGTAGACCAGAGGAAACCTCTCCAAGATGAAACATCTGGCTCAGTAGACCAGAGGAAACCTCTCCAAGATGAGACACCTAGCTCAGTAGACCAGAGGAAACCTCTCCAAGATGAGACATCTGGCTCAGTAGACCAGATGAAACCTCTCCAAGATGAGACATCTGACTCAGTAGACCAGAGGAAACCTCCCTCTCCAAGATGAGACATCTGACTCAGTAGACCAGAGGAAACCTCTCCAAGATGAGACATCTGGCTAGACATGGTTGTCTTTCAGCCAGCTCTAGTTGTAGCAAACATGGCGGACAGATGTAGGCTCTGGCAATGATCCCAAGTCTTGCCGGAAATAATACGAGGTGAACAAACTGTTCATGTTGGCAGAACTGCGCGAGCACATGTAGGCAACCCGCGAGGCAGACACAAAGCGCGCCAAGAGTTATATAAATGGTTTATTTTGTTCGGGGAACGTATTTAGACAAGGAATCTCCCTGGTCTCTTTGATTGCCAACTGACGACTCGGGACAAACAGCGCGTCTTACTACCCTCTCGGGTTAGAGACTCAACATATTTCCTTATTACTTCGGTCCGGGATTCAAACCCCGACAAACCATATCAGAGGAATTTGACGCTTTCATAGCGATGCGGGTGGCACTTAAGTGTTCTCAGCCACGGCGGAACTTACTGAGAGTTTTCAAAGATCGAATGGTTGCGATAAAACGTAAATATCGACTAGTCAACATGGACAAAGGACTGCTATATTTATATTACAGCTGTCGTTTTTATTCAGGGATACCCACAATTTGCATCAATAGCGTAGAGATGATGAAGGTAAAATTTAAAGGGAAATGTACCACCATTTGTAGTAAGATAGGGTGTTAAACCATTAGGTAGCCTATAAACCACTCTAAAACACCCATCCACGATTCAAACCCCGACCACAGATCAGAAGAGACTGACGCACTTGCCCACGTAACCACTAGTAAAGGTTTGTCAAATAAAATCGGCCAACCGGTTCTTCTCGCTTGGGAGACAATTCAAAAAGTTACGCTACTATATCTAGTCATATATTCATACGCCAATGGATGTGTTCTGAACGAGGTATCTAGAAAAATCCCATTTACAAAGATTATCCCGCGGTACGGGGGGACGGGGTGCACTTAGTCATTGTTTCTGTTCCTCTTTGATTGGGTGGTGCCATTGATCGCTCTAGTTGGTAGCTCTGAGCAGACCTGATACAGTTGGTAGCTCTGAACAGACCAGAGACAGTTGGTAGCTCTGAGCAGACCTGATACAGTTGGTAGCTCTGAACAGACCAGAGACAGTGTAACGGGCCGGACGGATAGTATGACCGCAGAGATTGCCAACTCTCTGAGCGCGGGACAGAGCATTCACCTCTCTGAGCGGCACGTGTGTGAGTGTGTGAGTGTGTGTGTGAGTAGCGGCCACGACATCACCTTTCATTCAACCTCTCTCTGGGACCTCAGTCCTGGGTTCCAGGCCATGTCGACTCTTTCTACCAGATGTATTTGTTTTACATCGCGTGGAGGGGGAAGGGATTCGAACCTGAACTCTCCGTCACGTGATAACCAGTCTAGATGAGCCTGACGTTTAGTCCACGTGTCCACCGATGCGAGAGAAGGATTATTAAATGGCTTAATCCTCAGGGAAGGGAGGGAGAGGCTAGTTAAGAAGTGCACCGACATTAGCGTGGGTAAGGTATGCGAGAATTAATGTTAAACATTGCATGAGTTAAAACACCTCCCAGTACAACCAGCCGAGACTCGAACCACGACCCCCCTGTCACCACCAATCCACGTATATTGTGAGCCTGTCCTCCTATACCACGTGACCACTGGTGTATCTAACCGTCCTCCGACTGTATCGGTTTAACCGGGCATCTTGTACACTACATCCGTGTGCTCTGTAACGTCACTCTCAGACTGAGACGGGAAGAACGGGCTTCACATCCAGCTCAGCTGTGCAAATGCGGGTACACTTCCTCTAACTTTAACCTTTATTATCTCTAAAACACTATAATAATCTAGTACATATGCGTACAGCCCAAACGGGTAGTCAGATGCAATAAAAAACATGTTTCTAACTCTACTTTCAAGCGAATGTAGGTACATTTTCTCTAAATGTCTAACTTCCTCATCATTATACCATTACCGTAATTAGTGCATGCGTGTAGCTCGAACGGTGATTTTTTTTTTAATATTTAAATAGTGAATCTTTAAAATAAATATGTGAAGCACCTGCCCCCAGAATCGAACAAGGGTCCTGCTGTAGATCTAGCTAACCACTCGTCCCCTGGTCCTAGATGGACGCAACGTGCAGTGACTGTGCGGGCTATTTCGGAGTGTTTGGGTTGAACGGCCGTAGAGAGAACATCTCGAGACTGTGTGTGTTGACTAAGATGAACGAATAACATTATTACAGTAGAAATATTTAGGTCGGGATTCAAATCCCGGTCGGGTGGTTTTATTTTTCTAAATGGCTTAACATACACTCTCCTCCAAGCAAATGTGGGTACACTTACTCTAAATTCAACCTTATTTATCCATGACACATTAGTGTAAGTAATACATATCCGTATAACTCGAGCGGTTCTAGAAAACACTAACACTTTAGTTCAAGTAAAGAGACACAAAGACTTATCGGCTCATTTCCACAGCGTTTTGAAAGAAAATTGGAGAAGAGGGGGCTTGTGAGCAAATAACTCACAGGGTGAGTATTTTCCGAGGCGATACGCATCTGCCTTGAGACCGTGCGACCTCGGTTGAGGTTGACAAGGAAGCCGCAGTCATCACAATGTCCGTCCACGTCACGACAGAATGAGCAGCATCAGGTGAGGTCTTTGTCAACAACACTGGTTCCCACGCTGTGCCTGACTGTCTGACTGTCTAACTGCCTGACTGTCTGACTTCCTGACTGTCTGACTTCCTGACTGTCTGACTTCCTGACTGTCTGACTTCCTGACTGTCTGACTTCCTGACTGTCTGACTGCCTGAATGTCTGACTTCCTGACTGCCTGAC